>JAAXYW010002559.1:0-14784 GCA_036851895.1 Orthonychiurus folsomi | reverse complement strand
AAATTGTAATGACGACTATGATTGGCTCTTATGGGCGTAAGCCGAGAAGAGTTGTAAATAAAAACACATTTCAATTCAATTCAATTCAACTTGAGAAAAACGCAAGAAAAGGGAGGGAGTCAACAAGTTGTCAACGTGTCAATCCTTCCTCGGCACGGTTTGACATGACATGGGGACATTGGGCGGCTTTTACACGCCATTCCTTCCCTTCCCGCCCCAAATGACAACAATTCTTGGCGACGGTTCGCATAATTAGCCGTACATTCCGTGATCTGGGCCCGTCCGTCTTAAAATTTAAATGTATACGTTACATGAAAATGTGAAGCAAAGCGACGGTGCTCTAATTTTTATATCAAAATCCTGCTCCGAGGCGTGTCACTTTTTTCCCAATGCAACACAACTTAACAAGGCGCCGGGCCTCTCAACGTCAACACATGCATTTCCATAATGAGTTCTGTCGCATAGCGTGTATGTAATTCCCAACAATAGGAAATTAGTTGCTTACATGTTGACATGGCCGTGGACATGCTCCCTTATTATAATGGGAAAAACGATGATGATGTTTTGAGAACAATGTGATGCATGGGATTTGAATTATTGCTCAGGAAGCATTACAAACACGTTGGAATTAAACCTTCGCGGGTTGTCTTTAAGTACCCCCTCCTCATCAGGGGAGCTTTGTTTCACTCCGGGAGGATCCTGTGTCCCGCAGTCATATTATATACTCATAGGCACAGCCACAGTGTCCTTAGTAACAAGATTTATGGAAAACAGTGGACACCACAATAATTAGACAATGAAAACCTCTTTATAGCGCTTTATTTGACCTCAAAATTTGCTTTAATTTGACCTTAAACCTCTAATCTGTCGCCCATATCCCATATATAACATTTCAATCGCGTATGCTGATTTTCACAATTCAGATTTTTGCAAGTCCAGCATTTTCCCGCCACCAAAACCCAAACTCAATTAGGCGGGAAACTCATTTAATTTGAATGGAGACTGAAACCCTTGAGGAGAACACATCCCATTCGCATTTGGATTAAATAGAATGAAGCCCCCTCACAGCATCCCTAGGTCCTTAATCAAACAAGGGGTGGATGCATGGAATGAAAGATGAGATGAATTCATGAACTCGGAGATGTCTGAACCAGCAGTTTTTTTCTCACTCCGAATTTCTCCGTCTAGGGTTAATTTTTTTTCCTTTTCCACGGCACAAGCTAGCCAAATCCTCATGAATATTCATGCCTGAAAAAAAGAGTAGAGGAAAAAGGGGATGTAAGAAAACTCCTCGGATTTCCCCCTTCATTGGTGGTTTTTTTGGCAGGCACTGTACTGCACTGCACTGGAATTACTATGACTGGATTTAAGGGTGGGTTCTATGGCTGTAATCTAAAAATACCCCTGCTCCGTAGTATGGAGAAAATTACCTAATCTTCGATGAGGATGCGAGGCCACGTAATTTTAATTAAAATTCTCCAAAGCTTGTCAGCCATTTGAAAGGGTACGTATGTACGGGATCCTTTACTTATTGTGTTACTTCCAGTCCACCGGGTTTTTTTTTCTACATCCGAACAAATGGCAATGGGTATCCTTTATCTTACTGTCTAATTACTTTCTCCCTCCAATTTCATTAACAATAGGAGTCGGGGCCGGGAAGTAATACATACATGCACGCATGAATACAATGGGTAGGTCGGAAAAGAAAAACCCGGGTTTTAATTTCCTACCCGCTATGGTACGGCATGTCATGGACATTTTTCATTAAAAAGATTTATACGGATTAGAGGGTATACCTGGTTGTCCTTTTTAATTTTAATGGGAATTCATAAATCCTGCTGGAATTCGAATGTGGTTTCAACACTGAACCAGCCACACCACACAAAAAGCAATTAAAAATTCAATTATGACAATGACACACACGGGTATCCCTGCTGAGGAATTTTGGTGGTTGTACCATGCCAAGCATTAAAATTTAAAGAATTTGACAATTTGTGGCTATGTACGCCGATGACTATGACAAAGGATTTTTCTTTAAAAATTGTAGAGTTGCATGAGATCCGTCAATAAAAATAGTGACAATTGCTACATTAGGGGACATACGACAAATGTTAATTCCCATAAAATTGACCTGACCCAGAATCAGTCCATCCATTATTTTCCAAGAACGGGAAACAATTCAATTCAGGATTTGAGAAAATCCGCTACATTATACCCAGCAAGCCACGCATTCAGTATATACTACGTACTTCAAGTTAAAATGCACGTACCAAATGCAAGCAGCTTGGATACATGGATGAAATGGGTGAGATATTATTTTTGATGCCAAGACCATTTATTACCTTGAAAAAAAAAGAAACGACTCTTCCGAAGTGAGAAAAAAAAGGCTGAGGGAAACGGGGGAAAGAAAAACACAGTTGGAGTTGGAGAGGGTGCGAAAATTGTGTTTAGAGCAATCAAGCAAATTGCCTCATTTGTGAAGGAAGGAGGTTGGGTGAATAATTCGGAGGAAACGGACACTCCAGGCGGTCCTCCTCAGTTTCACATCGTTTGGCACGCTCGGCCCCAGCCTTTTGCTCTCATAAAAATCCATGTCTTAAAATATAAATCCTGAGTGGAGCACCACAAGCACAGAGTCTTGTCTGCTCCAAATTAAGGAGTCAAGGGCAAGTGGGGAAGATGGAGGGGGGTTATTCTGGGATTCGACGCAAAAAAATAAGAAAAGATGAGGTTTTTTAGTGGATTCTCTAAAATATTGTTTTAAATTTTCAAGAATTTAAGTTTCCCGCCAGCCTAATGTATTTATGTACATGTAGCAAACTCCAGTATCCAAATGTTATATTTTTTCGAAGGGTATCGCAATATTTTCTCGAAAAGTATATTACAAACGTATTTAATTGCCCCAAACTTTGGAAATGTAAGTGTAAAAAGAATCCGACTAATTAATGTTAGGTTGGATGCCCTCAGCTGGGAATGAAATTAGTATTTGAGCAGATGGAGGGATCCTGGTTAAAAATAATGGGGAAGGAAGTACCAGTCCATTAAATGCCGGTGGCTGATATAAATCCTCATTAGCCATGCCTCTGCCCATTCCCCTCCAGTCTGAATCTTCCTCATAAATCTGAGCAAACACTGTAATTAGTCCGTAAGTTTAATTCCTAGGCGTAAACGGTAGATAGGATTGTGGAGGCAAGGATTAATTGCGCGTGAAGATTTTGAGCTTTGGCATGGCGAGAAGCATGGCACGGCAGCCTGCAGCGTGGCATGCCATGCGCAGGCAAAAAGGGTAAATTTTATTGTACGACGTACGTTTCCTCAAATCAAATCCAATTCCTAATTCCAGAGCAATTAAAAAGCTAATTGCCGGGAAATCTATAAATTTGAAATTCCCGCCACTGGATGAAAATAACTTTGATGAGAAAAATCAAATTTAATCTTGAAGAAACATCGGATCGCGTGCTGAAATCCCATTTACCCACAAATCCTTTGGTTTTTGGAAGGGGAAGGGAGCGGATGCCGCTTCCAGTTAATTAAGTGATGGGTTGAGACAAGTGGAAGGATTAACATGGGGATTATAATTAAGTCAAGAGGTGATCCAGGGGCGGGGCGGATTGACTTGACTGACGGTGGTGATTCAAATGAGAGTTCGCGCGCCCCTGACTTGAAAATACCCGCATCACTCCCGTCACACCTATCACCCTTCTTCCCATTAATTACTCCAGCCTCCGCGCTTCCGCTTCCCTTTCATTAACTCCATTCACTTTGTCACTTTTGATTCCCATTCATTCACGTACCATCAACTTTTATCCACAGTCACTCCGCCTGATTCAATTCAGGGCTCAAGATTTCCCCCTTCCAAAATCATTATTTACACGTGTTTTCTGAATAAATTTTTGAATTTCACGGTTTGATTTAAAACTTGGCGGGAAACTGCCATTTTCTTCAGATTTCTATATATGGATTTAATTGTTAAGCGTAAACAGTCATTTCTCATTTTAAGTCACATTGTGATACAAAAAAGTGGAATGTGCATGCGGTTATCAATAAAGTAGATCAAAACAAGAATGAAGTTAAGGAATTCTTGAGACGTTCCATCACTTGGGCACGGGGATTATGATAATTACAATTGAATATTTCCCTGGATTTCCACACCCCATCAGATGAATAATCACGTTTGGACCACCCACGCACGCAAGTGCCATGGCGTGCCGTGCCATGTTGGCACAGAATATTAAATTTAAGAAGGCGTTAATGTTTCAGAGCCTGGATTTTCGTGGGTTCAAGTAACGTTCCTTCTTCCTTTTGACACAAAGGGAAATTCCACAAGGAATAAATATGGGATTCATTCATTCTCTATTCTTGACATCGACTTTGACTCACATCCGTCAATTTCCCCCTTCTCTCAAGACGGAGTCAAAGTCTATAAGTCAAAACCATCCAAGGGGGCATGGGCACTTACAAAAAAAGTACATAAGAAAGAGAAAGACTCGTTAAGAAAAGCAAAGATGAATGGAAGAAGGGATGGAATGCTCAATGAATCCCTTCACTCCATGTCAAAAATCAACAATACCTGCTCAGGTAAGGTACGTACCCTTACAGGGGATCCTTGGAAGGGATGGATGGATCTTTCAGAAATTAAAAGATTTCGGGGCGAGGATCAAAGACGACCCCTTCCCCCAAAATCCTAAATCAAATCTCCCAGACATTCTGGAGGCGAGGATCTTGTACCCATATACCTGTACCTGTGCAAATAAAGGCGGAATCTGTCTATTTTCGACTTCCGGATTTCAACCGTTTAAACCGGATGGGATTTACTGGTTAATAACCCATAAGTCACGCATATGTACATAATACTTAGCAGGAATTGAAACCAACACCAATCAATAAATAAACATAGCAAAACGTCATTTATAAGGAGCAGTTAAAAGTGTCGCTGAAAGACATTACATACATACAACATCGGAATTTGGAGGGGGGAAGACTCACACAAACGAAGGAAAGTTTCGCCATCTTCGTCTGTGATACGGGGATGGAGTAAAGAGTCATTGGATTCGATTGACCACTTTGGCGCTCAGTCGGGCGTTGAAAGATGATGCAATGAAAACCTCTCTTTTTGATCTCTTCCTCTTTTCTTGGGTCCTTGTACCCACTCCAACTCCCCTTGTACTTTTCTAATTCAATTAGAACACGGAGCAACACGGCCGACAAAACTCGGATTCCAGTAGGTATTTTTGACACATTTGTCTTGTCCTCCGATTCGTATATTGTTAAGCTTGCTGTTTATTTGTCGTTTTTCAACCCACTATACTCACAATATAGGTTTTTTTCCTTAAAGTTTAGTATATTAGCCGTTTTCTAATGTAAATACTGCAGAATAAAGGTAAACTGCTATTCAATTATGCTTAACCGCAATTGCATTTAAAGTTGAAAGCAAATAAGAAAATTAACGCTTTCAAACTATAAGTGCACAAGATGGATATGAAAAGTTCTGCAAATAAATTTTGTTTACAAGGGAAGGCAGGTGCGCACAAAAAAAGATGTGCCCAACTTATCTTAAGAAAAACAAGAGGGCCATTTGCTGGAAGGTCGGTCGGTTGTCGTAGTTATACGTACGTACTTGTCCCCTGTGATTGCAATCATAGATGTCTTCCCCCCTGCAATAGTTGGCTAACAAGTTGTGCTAATAAAATCAGCGCCTCACTCCTAATCCCTAATGACCCATACTTTCTCCAGCAAATGAAATGAGAGTTAGTTTTGCGGGTCTTACCGGGTATACTGAGATGAAAGGACGAGCACCCGCAGCCAGCCAGGAGGCAATTGGAGTCAACTCCCTTCGGTATTGCATACGTAATAATAAAGAACTTATTACGAGGACGGACCCTCTAATGTGGTCACTAATGACCTTAACAAGGGCACTGTACCCGAACCAGTCTTCATCTGGGGATTAAGTTCGACCAAGACCCGCTCCTGCGACTATGTCGTATCATTATTATTTCATTTTGTCTTTTCCATCCTTCCTGCCACGTCGCCACCACTAATATAATTGGGATTACTTTCCCGTGCTTTTCTACTACTTCGGAAGCGCTAAATTTGAAAATTTCCCTAGAGGAAACAACCTATGGGATCTTCCGACTGAAAGTAAATTTGAAATTTGTGTGCCTAATTGTACAATGGAGGCAAACATACATGCCAGACGGCATGGCGGCGAAATAATTTCAAAAATTATCCATTGAAGAATGCTTTAGAACAGAAGAGCCAGATGTAATTCCAGGCATGGCATTAGATTGTATTGAAATCTGTACTTGTACTTGTACATAAGAACAAAGTAGGGCATAGGGACGGAGGAGAAACCCAATCGATCTTGATATACTTTTGTCCGTTGACACATTTAAGTTGAACACAATTAAAATGTCTGAATGCTGTGCACGCTGTGCTTATAGGGAGAAAATGTATGTAGACAAAATCTGAGGCGGCTCGGCTCCTTGGCTCAGACTCAAGGGATTCATTCGGAAGTTGGACTATTTAATTTCCCCTTAAGCAAAAGGGAAATGTTCACGGTCGATTTGAGAATTGAATGAAAATAGAACTCGGGATGGGGTGCGTATTGCGTATTGATTTTGAATGGATCCCAACAAGCCCGAAGTACATCTCCAGGAAAGATCACACCAAATCAATAGAAACTAAAGACTACCTGAGATGCTTCTCTGTACAAATCCTACTCTGAGCACAAGAACAAAAGCCTTTGACCGTTTTTGTCACATAAATTCCCACAAAGTATGAGTGAGTACGCACCGGTTTGGTCCTTCGAGCCGGATGCCTCGCTATGCCTTGCCTATTGTCTGTAGGCCCCTTGATCATTCATTTCATTGATCAATTATACAACTATTGATTTTCTCGGTCTCCCCTATTCACATTTCAATACTGCATCTGCAACACTTATTATAAATTCACCCTTGGGTTTATTCTACCGCTGCTGCCATGTCACCTGCCGTGCGGTGGAGCCCAAGAATAATTTCCACGTACGAAGCAATTGCCCGTCCCGTTCATTTGCAAATTTAACTTTTTGATTCGTTCCCCGAACCCATCGGGGGTATTGGAAAATTTCTTCGGATGAATTCACAAACTGAGTTGGATCCGTTGTCTTTTTTTCTTTGCTTTGACATGACAGGGGAGGCTGGACCCTGGAGTACCCAACCTTCCAATGTTTTCATCCATCCGTGCAACCGTCGACTTGCACGATCCATAATTTCCATAACACAACACATAAGCGCATAAATATCCATCTCGTTGGATGACGACGACTGCTCCGAAGGGGAGAAAGGGTTAAACGTCCCCAGGTAAGGGCATACAATGTAAGGGTTTTGCTCCGGTTTCAATTAGTAATCAGGTCAGGGCCTCCTGTGATCATACGAAGGCACAGGCCCTGTACAAAAAGAAATTATGGACGTGTCACGTCTAGTGGAGCGGAACAACCCGTAACCCTAATTTCTGGGGGCCTGGACCCACATGTGAATGAGGAAAGGTCAATGTGACTTCGCAACAATTCAAATTTCCGGCTCCCGCCCATCCCTACTCATTTAATTCGAGGCAAATAGCCATCGGATTGGGGTAAGATTTATGGGTTTGTACTTACTTACGGACAAAAAAAGGGTGTGGAAAGGCGCGCGAATTTGATAAATTGCAAAGCTGTTTGGCCTGAAATCATCTTAATTACGGCTCCCTGCCTTACTGTTTGAATTCCTCGCAAAAATTGTAAACTTTGTATTTTTCTGGGCCAATGCGTAAAACACATTCGATCGAGAAATGCCCATAAATTCAAAAAAAAACCCGACTTCAAATGCTGCATTTAATGGGCGATTCCGAAAATTAGAAATGGCGGGGAGATTTGAAATATATCGGGAAAGAAGAGAAATACTCCACCGCCCACCGCCCTAATGAAGTTATTCGCGATCAATGCATGCTATAAAGTGCCCTTCGGCAAACTGCCCATCCACTGCTCTGGCTCCCGAGTCATAAAATGCACTTATCTCCGACCTCCACTTTTTTTATGGATTTTTTCTCCCTAAAAAACTCATGGATGTCGTCGTCCTTTCCTCGTACAAGATTTTTCCCGGGGAATTGCATTAAATGTGAAGAATAGATTGTCCATGCGAAGCCATACATACATAGGATGCAGCATTAAGGAACAACCCCATATCTATCTACCCCCACCCGTCTAATGGGGGGAATAGGCAAGATCTCATTTCTCTTCTATTAATGATATGGGAGCCATAAAACTCAGAGCCTGTCATGTAAATGTCGTGGAATTTTCCTTGTCATCCCAAGGCGGGCGCGGGGAGTCCAAAAGTCCATCTCCGAAATCACATTTCTCGCCGCCGTCCCCATCCAAAGGGGAGATTCTACCCCTTCCCAATTTTGAGTTCAAATCCTTCAATGCACATTTAACTCCTGTCAAGAGCCCATTACGGATTTTTACGTACGTACCATTTTTTTCTGCTATTTTTTCACCCTTTTTCCAATACCGATCTATAAGCTCTCGTACGTATGGCGCGAAAATTTGAATATAAGTAATAAAATAATAATTATGACGTCCCAGCTACACAATGCATGTTAATTCCCAAATTAACCCCATACGCAGCTAATTGACCCCTGGGCACGTGGATTTGAATCCGATTAGTTAAAGTGGTGATTTCCGTGCATGTAGTCATACTGAGCAGGGGAAAACAATTCTTAATTTCCTTCACTTTTTGAAGGTGTGCTGCGCAGAGCGCATGCGCAGGCGCAAGACCCTTACTATCTTCCGTTGACGGAGGGAGAATTATGGAAAACTGGGCGGACGGATGTGGAGATGATTCATGGGTAATTACTCTCCCTGCTGGTCGTCTTGGATTTTAGTCAAGGTGTCGTGTCTCTCAATGGAAATAGCCATGAATGGCTGGCTTAGCTTAGCGTTACAACTGCGCCTGCGCATTCATATGGAGTTGTAAGACACTACGGGCACGACTTGCACGTAAAATTATGTGCATTACGTTAAGTTAATGGGTAATTGGAGAGTAGGACTAGAAGTACGTACGTACATACGGTCGTTGTTTGCATGGGTTGGGAGATCCGGCCTAGCCTAGCCGTTATACAATGGGAATGAACATCAACATCCTTTACTCCAACATTTATTACGACGACGACTCCTGGTTTCTTGAAGACGAAGGATGGACTTCAACGTATTAAGGCAAAGGTCTACTACGAGAGATGGATCTTCGACGACGACGTCGTAAGGACAATGTAATTGCCTTTAAAGGGAGATTCGGGAGGATCCGATTCCTTCATTGTGGGATTCAAGTCATAAAGTCAATCTTCAACGTGTGCTTAACATTGCGCAATGTAATTTAATACCCGGATTACACCGAGTGTGGAAAATTTATATGCATTACGGATTACAAAAAGCTTTTATAAACAAAAACTATAAAAATTAGGCCAATTTCTAATTGTTTGGCAAGAAATCTGCATGTGAGGATCGCGAATTCTGTTAATTATTGAACAAAATTAGAAAATAAAACCTCTCAAAATACATCAAATTCCTCTAATTAAAAATTCGATTCAAAGAAAACAGGTCAGAAAAGAAATGGATTAGATAGGTGTGACATGGAAGTGTTGTTTGTGAACTAAATAAGAAAGGAATGCATTGCGTACAACTAAGGCATAAGGAAATAATGGGAGATGCAGGTGTTGGGGCCTTGGCTCAGCATGGGTGACCAATTCCACCAACTCTATTGTTACAAACAGGTTTGTTTGCGCGAAGCTCTAATGTGTCATCTCAAGTCAGAACCTTTAGCTGGACAAACCAAAAGCCCAACACAAACTTACAAACACACACACACCTTCCCCCATTTGAAATCTTTTTCTTTCTTTTCTTCTTTCGTGTCCGTCTCCGTCTGACCACCACAAGGAGATGTTAGTGAGTCCCCCCCCTCCCCATACCCCCTGCTTTTATCCCTGTGAAAACAAATGAGGGCCAAAGGGACCGTGGGAAACCCACACTTCGTTCCTTAGACTCCAACCTCATAAAGCATAAGAGTGTGAATTCCCTTATTATTCTCATCCCACCTTCCCCCTCCTATTCCATTGTACCCGATTATTAATAGTGGACCCGGCTCTTTAAGGAGTTTCCTTCTCTCTTGGACGGACGAGGAAATTAATGAATATTTCTTTTTATTATGGGCTGGAGGCGCTAAGTTTTAAGTTTTTTTTACGTAATTTACATAAATACAGTATTAGAAAATGCACAAATGTTAAGACTAATATGGATATTTTATAAATATGTAGTTGAAATATGCACAAAACATAATTGAATTTTCTGTTGCAAAACCTGGAATTCAAAAACTAGTAAAAAAAGATAAGGTACTTAAATTAATGCAATCAGTTTATAATTAACTTTGCTTTACAAGAATCTTGATATTTCAATTTCTTGCCTGCCTTTGTAATGATGCTAATATGAAAAACTAACTGTACCGATTCTCGGACTTTCCTGGGTTGCTCACCGAGAATTTTAATATTTAAATTTCTTGCCTGCCTATGTATTGGTGCTAAATATGAAACACTAGCTGCCCCGATTCTCGGACTTTCCTGGGTTGCTTTCCGAGAATTTTGATATTTAAATTTCCCGCCTGTCTATGTAATGGTGCTAATATGAAACACAAGCTGCATCGGTTCTTGGACTTTCCTGCGGAGTAAATGCTTGTGTTATGACAAATCTACAGGCTTGGAAATGGCCATGAATGGTGACGACGGATGAAAAAATCGACAGGGTTATTATTCAGAAAGAAAGTGAATAATGCACTTTGGTGTGTCGTACTGTGTGTGAATCATTAGAGGGAAAGCCATTGCCATGAAAGTACGTACATACAGTATGTGTGATTCAAATTCATCAATCATTTATGTGCCGGAGTAGGGGGAAGGCGCGGAACTCTTATTATTTTACACATTTATAAGCAAACACCACACACACATACACACACGGGGGTAAGGAGGGGAGGGGAGTGGGATACATCAAAATAATGCATACAGAATATACGGGGGTGAATTCCCATTACATAATATAATGCAATGGATGGGATTCGGTGAGTACGAGTAGCAATGCCAAGTGTCGTGTCATGATGAGATGTGCAAAGCAAATGTTTACTTTCTCCAATGGAATTGAGGATCGGATGGAGTTGAAAAATGGAACAAATATTACGTACGTAAGCGTCCCAGCCTGAAGCCCCCAACCTGGCCATGGCCAGGCCCGGAAAATGAGGTGCGAGGATTTGTAATGTAATGCAAAGATAATTCATGGATGGATGGTTTAGGGTAAGGGCAGTACTTGTACGCAGTAGCTTTTCAAAGGGGTAGGTAAGGTACTAGTTTCATAAAAGAGCTGCAATTTTAGATTTTAAATTTGATTACTTGCATTAATTTAGAACGGGATTTTATATGTCAAAACAATGAGTGTTGCAGTGTATTATGACTGTACCATAGATATTTATCGTATCAATCATGCAATAAAAACAAAGAGCCCGACAATTAAATCTGTGTAGCAGTAGCCAATGAGGAATCAGCACTCAATAACATGAGAATCATAATTCTTGTGTCCCTTTTTTTGCAAAAAAATTCCCCCTTGTATTTTTAAAAGTTTTTCGAATTTTGAATTGTCCCATGAATCATTAAACTCCGAGCCCGTTGTTCTCCCTTTGAAAAGACGCCGGATTCTCAGAATTGAAGGGAAAAGCAGCAGACACAGACAATTGCTAGAAATTAAGTAGAACGGAGCAAGGAGGGAAGAATTTGTAAAAAGGAAGAGGTCAGGTGAGGGTCACACTCACACGTATGGCTCCTGGTAATGGATCATCTGTCTAAAAATGAGGTATTTGAAGGTAAGACTAATGAAATGGAATGAATTGCAGTACGTACGTACGGGATTACCGGGAAGAGGGCGGAGTTCCACATAGAAATTAAATAGAATTTCCTACGGTTCCCTATACTGAGGATTGGAAAAAAAGTGGGCAGCCAAGAACCATCATTTACCTCGACTGTCACCGGTCCCTGGGACTGTGACAAAGATTTTTCTCGGGGTTTTATTCTTAAGGGCCGGCCAAATGTGTAGACTATTGTCTAAATGGACGAACGAAAGGTCCGTGTGTCTCCCCACGTCCCCCTATTGTGAGCATTTATTTACCGGAGGAAACATACGTTAGGTTAGGTACGTACGTAATGTATGTACATTTTCAGTGTGGATGGAAAAGCCTTTGCCTTTGCTCAGCCAAAAGTTTTCCATTAAGAAACACTAACTTTGGACAACAAAAGGGATAGAGATTCCCTTCATTTTAACCCCAGAAATATTTTGATGGGATTTTTGCGCCCTTTTGACTCGACTCATTTTGTATGGGGGTGACAAATTTTGAACTCAGAACAAAATAGGATATTTGCGGCTATGCACATGCACATTAAAATGAACTTCTATAAGCAAATAAAATCCAGCGTTGTAAAATAAATGAAATGACTCGGCGTTCTGTACATTTTTAAAATTTCAGTATGGGTCTTAAAATATTTTGTTTTGAATGTTGCCGCGACGCTAACAGTTGAATTCCCCCCTCGAGCGGGAGGTCAAACGGAGGATATTAGGTGTGATATATCGTCACATAATACAATGGCATCCCCGAGTAATGCATTTTTGGGAAGATCCATGAGGGATTAAGGCCATTGTGCAACACTTCGGGCTTCGGATGGTATTTAGATCCCAAAAACAGATAATTTCCGAGTACGTGGAACTATGCGGCCCTGTTTAATTTTAATGGAGACGATTTTTAGTGCTGTTTTCTTCCTGT
This sequence comes from Orthonychiurus folsomi, assembly GCA_036851895.1. NCBI lineage: Eukaryota > Metazoa > Arthropoda > Collembola > Poduromorpha > Onychiuridae > Orthonychiurus > Orthonychiurus folsomi. The sequence goes on along the minus strand of JAAXYW010002559.1, from coordinate 1,927 downwards.
GCTTGACTGTGCCGCACTATCACTCATTTCATCAATCCTGATGCACTGTGCACCAAAGTGCAGCAAGCGATACGATAATCCACCTTTTATGACCTAGGGTCATATCTTGGAAACACATCTGCACTTCATGTTCATGTACATATGTAGTTGTGGCTTGTAAACTTGTGTTGTGTCCGTTTTCTTTCAATCATAAATTCATTTCAAGGTTGTTTCCATTTCGCACACATATATAACGTGCGTTTGCATTCCTGTACAACTTTCCCTGTCTCACTGTCTTGCATTTCCTAACCCCATTAATTAATGCTTGGAAACTAATTGATAAAAATCTTTCACTTGCCCATGTCTATGTGGAAATCCCAACTACTTAAATGAGTTAATTAATGATTAATTAAGAGAACATCCTCAATTAAGAGGGAATTTCCCCGCTTAATTGGTATTGCGAATATAACACATGTTCCATTCTTTTAATTATGATAAATTTTGCACTTTGTTATAAATTAGCAATTGCGAATTGTGATCACAAGCATGCAGAGGCGCCTACAATTCATCAGCCACTATGTCGTAGAGTAATTAGTCACTCTATGCGTGCCATGCTTCCGCATTGGCTGGGAGGATGAGGAATTGGCATTGGCCCAGCATGGAGTGAGCCCACCTCCCAAATTACTCCTCGTAATTAAATGGACGGCGAAAGAACAGAAGGCGAAGAGAAAAGCCACACCTCCTCCGGCCTGGTCCATCCGAATCCATAAACGGACGGCGCATGGATGTGCAGTGCAACAAATTAGCACGGAATGGGATGGACTTCGGAGAACTCGGACTTTGCGCAAATATTTACACTCCCAACTTTCATTAGGCGAACGCAAAAGCAAAGCTAAAGTCAAGATGCCCGCCTCCGATCCCAAGACGACGACGACGACACCCGCTGAGCAAAGACGCGGGCAATTCAAAATTGGCGTTTATTAAAAAACGTCCGTCCGTTGCCTTTAACATTAAATTTGAATTGTGAATTAGTTACTATAAATGTAATTCCCATGCAGGTACTAATGTAGAAAACTTAAATTTCTCTCCATCTTTACTCCTTTGCACAAAAAATTAATTATTTATCCATTTTTTCCACCCCGCCGCGCCGAGGCTTCTGCGCATGTCCGTGACGCTGGGCCGTGGAAACTCATTAATTATGCTACCTACGACGTAAATTAAATTCCTGGGCGCCCAAACAGTAGTCAGCCAAGCAAGCAGACACGTCGTCCTACAAGACGTCGTCGTTGTCATCGTAATTGTAATTCTTAATTGAAGTCGTGTCATGGGGAGGAGGTAGGAAAGGAACGAGGTGAATGACCTCTACATCCACAATTTATAAATTCATAAATAATCCGGCCAAATCCCAACGCCAGTAATAATGGAGGGAGATAATTACTTGGCTCATTTATCAATCCCAGCCCACAAAAAAGTTAATTCGTTAATTCGGAGTGCCTGGGCTGAGGTGGACAAAACTTGTTTTGATTTGACAATGGCGGGGGATTCAAATCAATGGAATGCCAACTGACAGTTGAGTCGAATGGACAATGTCCATGCCTACGTAAGTACTGGGCTATCAAATGGAATGCATTAGCACGTACTAATCTTCCCATTCATCTTCATTTGACACTCACCTGTGAAGCCAGGGCAGTCATTAATGAAAGCCTGCACTTGGATGGCCCTGTAAATGTAAATCCACTGCTACTGGTATTCACACACCACACCTTACGTTAAGTTACATGCATCCAGACGGCGCTTTCGTTTTCGTCATAATTAACCTCGACTGCGTGTGAAGACGGAGTTTTGGTTTGCCTCATTTACATATTTTGTGGACGGGGATCGTTAGCCAGCTGCCATGGATTGGACCTTGTATTGTTTTTGTGGCCAGCCACCCGGGTGTCATTTGATT
>JAAXYW010002558.1:0-14788 GCA_036851895.1 Orthonychiurus folsomi | reverse complement strand
ATAATCAATGCAGTAAGCAGTAGTGCATGCTAAAATATTACTTAATGCACACTAAAATTGGCATGGGTAACGTGGAATGTAAGCTCGTCATTTCAGATTTGAAAATGATTGACAATAATGATGAAAATCATCTTACAACATAACCACGTCTGCTTACTCTGCTTGGATAATTTCAAAATAATTAGAAGTTGACGTATTGCAAAATCAATCCCTCCAATTCTACCCGTCGCGTCAAGCTCATTCACCCGCTAAAGATGCCACAACAAAGTAAATTGCACTTTTCCCATACAAAGGCAAGTAAAACTCACTTTCCAAACTTTGCAACCGATTTCAGAATGACAGACTAAATAAAAGATCCTTCACTTTTCGCAGTCATACTTCATATTTATTCTGGGGAGCAAATCATGAAATTCAAACTCAACCGTGACTACTTCAACAACTGACAATGGGAAAGATAACAAGACGCAAAGTAAAGGAGAAGATTTTATGAAGAAGAAGCTGCTACCTACACAAACGTCATGTCCAGTTCTCAATAGGAAATGACTCGTTAAATAAAAATAAATATCGCAACGAATTGAATTCGGCACGGCGATTTCCGTAAAATTAGCAAGTGAAGGAAAAAGTGAGAAATTCCGGAGGGTATTACACTTTTGATGAAAAATGCCATGCAATTTCCCGACACACCCGCCTTCCGTGTCATTTGCAAATTAAAAGTAACAGTAAATGGAGTACCATGATATAAAGTCGCCTCAGGGGCTACTATACGACGTTACTTTTATCTTTGCTAATGTCAAATTAAGGATCTCTCTTAATGCACTTTAGTTTTTGCATTGCTGCACTTCAATTCACGCTTGATGATACGTAACTCCGCACAAGAAATTAACGGATTTCCAAAAAAAAGACATGTATGCTTCCTACATACTTGTGTTATAATGTAAAAAAAACCCACTAAATTCAAAAAATTTCCCATACCATGCTACACTATGCTGACTTGAAAATAAATAATTCAAACACTTGAAAGTCAGCCAACATTGCTAGAAATATTTTTTCTATACTTCCGTCCTTCCTTTTCCGTCTGTGGTCATTGGACTTTGTGCTGCAGCGCAACGCAGGATGAGGTAAATTACAGACAAGTAAGCAAGGTGTGTCTTTTCTTCACTGTTAGAGTGTAATAACAAATTGCGACGTACATTTATTACACTTTTTTTGCTAAAAAACATTAAACCTGGCTTCAGTTTTGGCGCCGCCGTAGCCAGTGACGACGATTTACACATGAGGATTTACCGCAAATTCCTGATTTTTTCTTAAGATTAAAATTACACGAGAATTCGTGATTTGCATGATGTTTGTCACGACGGAGCATGAGCACGCCAACCTGGAATTACTTCGGGAGGCCAACCATAGCATCAAGGTTGAACACAGTACGTACGCAAAAATTAATTTTAAAANAACACAGTACGTACGCAAAAATTAATTTTAAAAGGAGGCAAGAAAAATGGCAGGCAGTGGCCACACCACGACTAGGAAATAGCAAGTAAAGCTCGTTTTATGTGAATTATGATTGCGATGCATGATCAAACCTTAAATGTGTACTTAGGAAGACTAATAAAGGTGCGGTAGGTACAGAGAGGCAGTAGGTTCTTCTCGTGACAACTTAAGATCATCACCCAGCCCAGCCAATTCAAGAACAACGAAAAGATTTGCGGATGATCGTGTCTTGCTTTTACGTAGAAGTTGTTTTACTACGCGGTGCTTAATACGGTTCAAAGATTATGTATCAAAAGAATCAGAATCTACTCCTGTAAAAGTTAAATCGTTCCACTCTAGATAATTACAGACGTATGGGTTTGTGGGATTTTCCCAACAAAAAAATCGTCTAAGAAATGTTGAGGTTTGTTAAATAAAAAGTCTGTCTGATCTGTTGCAAAAATCTGAGAAGTCAATATTAGCAAATATGAGCAAAAATGTAAACACGCATCCGCCTAAGGTGCAAAATGTATATTTTACATTTCACTGAAAATGAGATTGAAAAACTTGTACTTTTAGGTACTGCTTTAAGGGTCCACAATTTCCAGGAAGACCTTGAGGGATGGTGAATCGCACCGCACCTTGATTCGTGCAAAAAAATGAAGAATACAGAATTTTATGTTAACAAGCGCAATCGTTTCTCAACGAATCATGAACCGGATGCGCTCAATTCCACCTGCTTCAAACCCAATTGCCTTCAGCATTGGAGGGACTGGAAATAGAAACCCAGTTACCTGTCTCAAGTTGTTAAGCAACAAAACAAAGAAATTAAGGGCCGTTCGCGTTCCCTCCGAACCCTTTCATATCATCCCCAGCCATTTGCGTGCCCACATATGTCAGTCAACCGCCCCTCATTCTCATTAAAACCAGGAATCCGAAGGACAACAATCAAGAACACCCGAGATTATGACTCATGCGTCCAACAACTCGCTGAAGTTATAGTGGTTCTCCTTGCAGGCAAATAATTTAACAACTGACTTCATCCTGTTGTCCGAAAAACACTATTGTTTTTATTACGACCAAATCAACCATGTCTTCGGGCAGGGCCAGAGCATCCCCACACTGCATTGCCGAAATGGTAATTTTGCACATCCCCAAAATGTAATTATTTCTTTCGCTTGTTGTATGTAGGCATCCTCTCCCACAATTTTATTAGCATTATGGCGACCCACCTAGCAACCACTCACTCTTCTTCAGAAAATTACCTGAAAGGTAAAGACGTTCGGTTTCTTTAAGAATGTGGGCGACGACGACGAGGACGGCAAACATCCCAAATGGGTATGTTTCGAAATACAGCTTTTTGGAGCCAAAACCAAGACATAATTTACCTTGAACTTTTACTGCTCCCGCCTGTCTTTACTTTTTATACAAGGTAAGGTAATATGTACATTTTGAGTTAAGACATGTACTAAACATGTAGTAAGTATTTCTTTGCCATTGCCCTATGGAAATTATGACCAAGGATGTACGACTGCTGCCATAATATTCCTATAAGTTTTTAGCTACAAAACTCATAAAAGGAGAAAAAAGTTGTGAAGAGTAATTTTACAAAATTCCATCCCTTTCCTTTCAAACCCTCACACCCACAATCCTCAAAAAAAGTGCCATAATTTTTCAAAGGAGGACCTCCTGGAATCGTATACAAAATAAATTCTTGCGAAACCGGTAACGAATTGACACTCCGTGTACAATGCAAAACATTAAAAAGGTACGTGAATGGGAAAACGGAACAGCAAATAATTTTTGCCCAATCCTAAACCCCATGTATCCTTCTTTGAAGTCCTTGTTATCTGCTTAGCTAATCTTACTTAAGGATCCTGTCCGACATTTGTCACCGGACGACGCGACGGAGGAACGTAAAGTTCACTTTCTACGACCATACCACCTTCACTTTTCTTGCATGTGTCATTCATGGCGGAGCGGAGCAGCATTCACTTATTCCCATTCCTTTCCATTTTGTGTGTGAAATCCTTTTGCAGGGCAAGCCAAGGGAATGACATAGATAATTAAGTAAAACTATGGAGGTATTTCCATTTTAAAACAGTTTAAGTGGGTACGGCATGTACATACGTTATGTTTACCTCCCGGTCTACCACATGACACATTCAGCCCTACATCCTAATCCCTGACATCTTAAGGGAATGTGTGTCGATGCTTTAGCACTCAAGACAATCCCTTACCTAAGCATGCATTAAATAAATTACCGTTAGTTGATTACAATGAACAACAATGTGAGGAGTGGGTGGGAGAGCATGCTCATCCGCTGCCGTGTACGTACGTACGTTGTACGTGTACGTGGCGTGGGCTGATTGCAAAGCGAAGGCGATGACATTAATTTCCAATATTATCATTACAGGGATGAATCCAATTCCAAATCCTGGGTGAGTGACGGACGAATGTCCTTCGTCCATCTCCGTAAATTGGTGGAAAGGGAAGAATTATGTCGAAAGATTACCAAATTTTAATTTTGCATTTGCGGTGAGGGTTGAACTTTGTGGGTGTCATTGAATCTCTGTCAGCACATCCTTCCTCGGAATGGACAGTAAATGGGAATTCCGTTGCAATGGATTGCAATGGAGTAATTGCATAGGAATTACGCAATCGGATTTTGTACCGGTTCAAGTAAAACTTGATTGAAAAACCTCAATTAGAATTTCATAAATTTGAACAACCCAATTTTTGAAGGAATTACTGCGAAGATATCATACAAAATTACTACTCTCACCTTTTAAATTTTCATCAAAGTTTGAATCCACAAAACATTTGCTTTTGATTGTTTGCTAGCTCCGAGGCACCTGCTGACTCAGCGAGAGTAATTTGAATTGATGAGACGGAGGAATGCCCGAGGTCTGAATCCGGCGGAGGATATGCAGCATCCTCGATCAACGTCGAGTGATAGTATTTAAGATGCATATTATCAAATACTACGCTGCGTAACGCAAGAGGTAAGGTATACATTGGACTACAGCCAAACAGGGTGAAAAAAATCAGTGGCGTTATCCATTATACTGCATGGATGGCTTTGAAAAAGACCTCTCGGTGCTTTGTCTTCAATATTTCTTCATAGGAGAAATCCATGCACCTGAAGAGCCAAAGATCTTTGAGACCCTCACTCACAACAATCAAGGAGTACGAGTACTTGCTTGCACGCCAACCTTGCCTGGTTTGGCTTGAAGGAACCACTCCATGTTATGTTGCATGATCGGAGTCAACAGTCGGCAATAAAAAAATATATAATACAAGGCACTACCCAAGATGGGATGGGATTGACGGCCGGCCCCAACAGGTAGGTTGGGATTATAATTATTACGCATTATGGAGGAACTCTGGCTGAGTCATCTCAAGTATATGAACTGAACAAATGAAGAAAGACCGTCCATAAAAGTGGGATTCATCTATTAAAAGTAATAATTCGTTATTAAGACATTTTCCCACAACTTATGGATTTGAGCTACTTTGAAACCACATGTCAAATTAAGAAGGTCAACTTAATATCCCATTGCAGATTGCAGGATTCCTGCTAACATCTTTTAGTGTGTTCTTCAAAACCAGAAAAATGGAAAAACTGGTCTACCATTTTGCTGTCACCTTCAAGTAAAACTGGTAGGATGAGGAAAAGGGTTATTCCCGTTGGACCTGCAGCAAGGCTTTAGCAATGCAATTAGTGGAAGTGATGGTGCAAATAAAATCAACCAGGTGAGTTGTTCCAGATTTCCCTACCTTTTTTTATTTTCCGCGACTCATTACCCACTGCAAGTTGTCCTGTTGATTTCACATGAACGTTAAATATAATTCACCACAGGGCAGCGGCCTAATGCCAGTTTTGCTTTCTGGGTTAAAAGGAGAATTTGCAAAATTGCACGTCACGTGAAAGTGGCATGTCCGACATCCGCCAAGAAAAGAACTTACGTAAAATTTTGGGAATATCCCAACAATTTCAGTCGGGAAATAAGGGCCATGGCCATATGCTATATGCTGGTCCTGACACATTGCACCCGCTTAGCCTAGTGCACCGTCACACAAAAGTGCATGCAAATTCAAATCAGTGACAATCAAAATCACAAGCTTCACGACTACCGGCTGCATGCATATGATTTTGCACTTGCACATAACATAGTGTGAATGAACGCACGTATGGGTTTGACACACTCATCTGCTTTGCTGGCTACATCTTATATGCACAACTTTTCCTTTTCAATTCTTAATTATCTATTCTCTCAGCCCTTAAATATTTAATATTCCAAGCAACGGAAGTGATTTACATCTTAATTTGCAGCAAACTGGCTGACTTACCGTGTCAAACAAGGCATGAGTCCTCCCAGTTTGTCTTCTCAAATTTCACACGATCCTTGCAAATTCTACTGTAGTGCACCGTAAGTTGTGCAATTACTAGAAGGCATGCATTTGAAGAAGAGAGTAGGAAGGAAATTGTAGCTTGCAAAATTAATTAAAGAAGCAGTGAAGGAAAGGGATGAATGATATCCGGATAAAAAGTTACCTTGACGAAGTGCAGCTAAGGAAGATCGAATGAATGAATTCAACATCCATGCATGCCTTTAATTGTCTCATCCTTAGCCTCGTAAATTGCAAACTCTCATTTCATTGTTTCTGTCGTTAAATTCGAAGACGTTCATTTTGTTTGTTGTCTGTCTACAAAAGAATTTATTTGGCATCCTACTACTATTGCTCCTACACAAACAAACATGATTCTTCCTTTCGCCTACGTGCCTCTTCCTTGTGCTATTCACATCTCTGCCTGGTGATAAAAAAATGGATGGCTACAAAGTGAGTGGGATAAAAATGTCTTAATTATTCCTTGCAAAGTCGTCCGGTCCAACTTAAAACAAAAGAAAGACGGCGACAAAAATCTAAAGACGGTAAAAACAATGAATGTCTATTCCAACGCGGCGCTCCGCCGTCCGAAGGTTTCACGTTCTATTTTCTTACTAGCAAAACCAAATCCAATCGAATTTCATTTCAATTCCAACAACAATATAATATGAACAACCTTTGCTAAGGTTTGTTTGTTTGCTTTTTTCAATTTCCCATGACCGATTCTTCTACTTTTTTTGTAACAAGTTTGAGAACGGACGGAAGGACAAAGTCAAGTTGAAATGAATAGGAAAGGAAACCGTCGTCGCGTCGACGGATTGTGTGATATATTTTTTACATTTGCCTATACTCCACATTCAAAGCTAAAAGTAAACGAAGAAGAGGGAAACTAAACAATTAAATTAATCAGCTTAACTACTGAATGATGCATGCACAAGTGCCGGTCAGACACGGATGGAACTAGTTGAGTTTTCCTTTCACAGGATTTACTTCTCAGGAAAAATCCCATTGCCGACTGCCTCGGAATTAACTTTTGAAAAGTTAAGTTTTCACTGTCAAAGCCATCGGCGAAGGAAATTATTAAACTCGAGGCATTCAATGAACCCAATAAACCAAATGGAAGCTAATACTACTTTATACAATTTTAAACATTATTTAAACTTAAACTCACCTTTACACCTCCGATCCGCTCCACACACAAGTCCAAAATCCTCATCACAAGGCAAATCCCTGTCATTACATTCCTCCGTTAATTGTTTGGCACAAACAGAACAACAGGTACAGTCCCTCCGAAATATCACACGCCCGGTCGGGCAGTTCTCCGAAGTTGAGTTTTTCTGGCATGGCACTTCACCCGGACACATGCATTCCCCCTCAACATCCGCCACACACACAAAAGATAATACAAAAAAAACTAGTGTTGAAAATCCTACTATTTTGGCCAACGACGAAGATGACATCGAGGTCATCCCCCATCCAGAAGACTGTCGAATCTTCATTTTAATTAATTAATTAAACTTAAGTTTGTCGTAAGATAAATTATAACTGAACACTCAAACCCCGGTCCTCACTGGTCGTCGAATTTAGAGAAACACTATTGTTGGAATTTGTCTCATGTTTGGGTGGGATTCCAAAGAAAGAGGGTCATCACTTCTGCTCCGGATTCCCGCATCCTATCTGATGTATGAATTTGGCCCAGTTTCTTCGAAGTCCACTTTTAAAATCCGTCCGTCTGTACCGGGTCAACAGTAATTATCCAAAATATTCACTTTCACTCACTCCCCCTTATGCGGATCAGTCTAATTCCGTCAGTCTGGGTTTTGGGGAAGCAAGGACACACACGTAACGTTAAATACACCAGGTAAAGATGATTTTCTTATCCGTCGTCACCCTCTCCACTATTCTGACTGACTGTGCACATGGTCTGACAGGACTGAACAGGTAGGAAGAGGTATGCAAGACGTTGTTGGGCAGGCAGGCCCCGGCCAGGTGAAATTCGAATTCTTCCTTCGTTCTTGCCTTTGTCTGAGGAGTGGGGAATTCTCAGGTGAGTTGATTGAAACCCAACGTAAAGTAAAGTCTTGGGGTTGGGGATAGTTCTTTTCTTACGAACGGATGAAAAATGCCAGGGGCACTTGGAATGGAGAGGGTCTCACAATACAGGCCTTCCATCCTTTCGTATTCTTATGTCATGTCCATGTCAAATTGTCTTGAACGGGGACGAAGATGGACTTCGTCCAGTCCGTTCTCTTGTGTATGGGTATTTCTGTTTCAAAAAGAGAAATGGAATTAGGATCAAGTTTGAGCGTAGACAGGGCAGGGGGTTTGGGTATTGAATGTTTATATCAGAATTGGGATTACAATACAATTCTGGCCAATCCCAATGGAACCAAACGTCGTATTTGAAGAATATTAGGTAAAATGGAACAGGTTTTTTTGAAGAGTTTAACTTATGGATGAGCAATTAGTTTAATTTGTTAATTGGACTAAAGAATTGAGTGGTCGTTTCTATTGTTTGCATTGTTAGCTTAGGTGATAAAATTTGTTGGAAAATATTGATTATTGTTAGCAATGCTAATTTCTATTAATTCTTGTAAGTAATTTCACTATTGTTAATAAAACTTAAGAAGGGTTTATAAAAATGATATGTTCTTGGAAATTCCAGAGCACAGAAAAGTCGGTGACCCATAGCGTGTCTGATCCAATCGAAAGATATTCTCACGACAGGAAGAGCAAATAAATCCAACTCCACAGTGTACATGCATGTACTAGTGTTACACTTACACACCTTAAGCGAAATCCAATTAGCCGAATATTGTGACACGTTTTACGGGTTAACTGTTTCTATCGCTGACTATTTGTGCCAATGGTTATCACTCCCCGAGAGTGCAATGAGTACAGCAGCGTCAGCTAGCTCTGAGAATTTTGCACAGTACTTAACATGCGATCTTTTAGTACAGGGTAGACAAACTCTATTTGGGTGATCGATCTAAACTTATTACACTTTAGGAGTTTACATGCACAATCTATAAGCTAAAGTGCGCTAAGCAAGCCACTGAAAAATTGAGACTAGACCAGGAACAAAACATTAGCAAAATCCTGAACAATTTATATGTGCATACCGTAAATGACCTAATAGAAGCCAGTGCCCTAATAGAAGCATGTGCCCTAATAGAAGCATGTGCCCTAGTAGAAGCCCGTGGCCTAATAGAAGCCCCCCGAGTTTCTATGTCCTCCCACTTGCTCATTTCCATTTTAGGGTATTTTCGTTTTGATAACGGGCTCCCTGAATATGTCTGACTCCTATAACTCAAGTTAGCTTTCATTTGTTATTTCAAAGTGAACTTGAGTTGTTTTATACTAAGCAAAACCCAGTATTGCAAACAGTACACACTACACTTAGTTTGCAATTATGTATTAGAAGCCCCCGCCATAATAGAAGCCCGTGCCCTAATAGAATCCCCCCCCCCCTCGAGGTGTCGATTTGAAATAGAAACCCGGGTTTCTAATAGGTCATTTACGGTATCTCACATCTCATAAATATGCATTTATATTTTTAAACTGATGTACCATGGTGCAATGTAATGTATGATAATTAACTTGATAACCCACTGACTTTTTTATTTTTAGCATATTTCTCAATGCATTAAGGCGAGAATTTAATCACTTGTTCAAAGCTAAATTGACCTCTTGCACATTTGAAGTACAAGTAGTGCTGCTTTTGCGCATGGAAGTTTCGAAGATAAAGTGCTGAACTAACCTTTGATAGTAAAATGAGTAATTAAAGCAAGTCTCGTCATCTCTTGCTGTGAATGTGTTATTTCAAGTGCTCTTGTCATTATTTGCTGACTCGAACTGTCTTAATATTTTTATACCAAGTACCCAATATTACCCAATCCCTTTGGCATGTACTATTTTTAAAAAAAATTAACATTTGACATCTTTGAAAGATATAAGTAGAATTCATTATCCACTTGAGTATTAACTTGGAAATCAAGCATCCCAAACTAAAATCAGCACAGCTTAAGCAAAAGCAAAGAAAGACAAAAGAGAGCAATGCGCAATAGTGCCCCCTTTATTCAACATCAATTACATTGATAACAGAGACCGCAGAGAGATTTTTTTATAATTCAACAGATGGCAGGGAGTACTTGTTTTGCACCAACTAACTAGAGTTGCATGTTCCTGTTATTTAGTTGTCAGTCTCATCCAAAAAGATATTGTTAAAGACGAGAACCCGGGTTATCAATTTTAAATTGCATTAAATTAGCGGAGGCTGTAAAATTGCTTGTCATATTACACACGTTGCGCGCTTAAATATGATAATTTTTGTACATGGGCTGACCTGGCCTTTGACAATACCATACTCTAACCTGCCACGCACTGCCAGTATACTATTTCTTGGAGTGAGTTGTATTTGAATCGTACTTGTATAGTAACGTAGAATTAAGCCGAATGAACGGAAGCCTACAATTGAATTAGGGTGCCGTGTCTATATAAACAGCTTTGTTTATGCAATAAAACAAAACACGAATTCTATGTATTTCCTGATTCGAATATGGCACACATACAAACAGCAATCGACTTTGACTGAAAAAGATTATCTCTCCCTGTTGTGTTTTGACAAGACTCAAAATGAAGACAATTTTAACACTCATCGCTCTAGTTTTTCTGGCCGTCATTATTTCATACGTTGGTTTATTTATACAATTAGCAAACATAATATACCCCGGTATCATTACAGTTCACAATTTTGATTTCACAGGTTGAGGGGTCTCCAATTGGAATTGCGACAGCTGTGGAGAAGATTGACGAAACCGAAACACGAGCCAAACGTTCCATTGGCGATGAGGATAACCAGTGGACACTCAGTTTTGTTCGACCAATAAAACGATCAAAGGCAAGGCCTAAGACGGCTGCACCCGAGAGGAAGAAGAAGAAATAGTTTTTGATTGGGAACCTTAACAATTGTGAGGGCAGTCACATTCATGGAAATAAAAAATTACTTTGCAAATGATTTATCAACGTGTGTAATTAAATTCATTTGCGTTATGTCAAATCAAATCATATCAAATGGGGTTTTATTGTGTTTCACAAAGCTGTCGCCCACAACACAAAAAAGACCAAGAGTTAATCTACAGAACTTAACAATATTTTTAGACCACCCTCATTGCACTATACTCATTCATGCAGAACGCCCTGACTCGCAAGGCGGATAGAGTGTAACAATAATTTCTTCCTTATGTACGCCACATGCATCGAACAATTGCGGAGAGTTATCTCAATTTGTTAGCTGAGTATCATATTTGCACAGGAAATGATTCCGAACATATTGCATTCGTTATTGTACATCTCGAAAAAAAAGTGAAATAAGTCATCAGGTTCATATAATTTACAGATTCGTGGTCAAATCAAAACTGCCACGAAAAGCCCCTCAAAAGTCATAACTAAACTTGCCGCTACGGTTCCCGTAGTTAATTGACAACCAGCAGTTACAACTGAGTTATTCGCCCAATCCAATCCTTGACTTGCAGGTTCTAGTTTCGTCGCATAATCTCGTTAGAGGCAGTGCAGTGCCGTGCAGGTCAGAGTTCCTTAGAGACGAAGAGGACAACTGGTCAGTCAATTTTGAACCTTCTCCAAAGCGGTCAAACGCAAAACCATAAACATCTTAGCCCTTACTTGAAAAGAAAAGTACTCCTGGAATGATGTTTTGCTTATTGTTCTCAAAGTTGTTTGGAGTTTTGAGCCAATCGTGCAAATTTTGGCCTTGCGTCAAACTTCTAATAAATTGCAAATAGTTGGTGGCACTAAACAGGTATTCATTTCATTATTGTGCAGATTATTGGTGATCTATTCAATAGCGCTTTTCAAACTAATAGTTCTTTGGTTGTGGGCTTTAAAGGAATTATTAGCACGCGTTGGGGATGCAAAGAATGTTTGAGATAAAAATTGTGTTTAATTTGAATTTTGTTCTACGTGAGTATTCATAAATTTAACATAATTGAAGCAAATCGAATTAAGAAGGGTCCTAAATGCCATTGAGTTTATAAAAGTTTCCATATCTGATGATAGTCTTGAACTCGAGTTGTCTAAGCTGATTTAACAGCCACGGGTTGTTGTGCAGTCACACCGGCCCAAATGTGAACAAAGTCCTTCACAAAAGTCCCTCTGAAAAAAGTTTAAAAATGTAACAATTGTTTTCTTCTCATTGTGACTATGGAAGAGCGAGTACTAATAGGCATGTCACATTGTATTGCATAACAATTAATTCAATTTATACGGATGCCCTTGAATTTGAAAGCAGCGTCTCTAGTGACGACAGCGCGTGGGCATCCATAGACGATGGACCCATTTTAATGTTAGATTAGATGCTGTGACAGGATCAAAAGTCCAGCCTCAACTATTTTGCTAAGCGTTTAGTCTGGTCGCGAATTTTTTTTCAATTCAATTGTATTAACGAATCTTCAGTTTGTCTACTATTTCCTAAACCCTTTGAAATATTTCTGAATCTGGACAGAAGGGAGTATCACATGGTTTGCTTACATGAATTCAATGTCTCCATTGTAATTTGTTGGCGCCTCCCACATAAATTTGGTTTCAGTTTTTTCTTCTTTACCATTAGCGTGGTGGGCGGCATTCTAAACATTATAGAAAGAATAAGCATTTAAATTGGAATTTCTTAATATTAGTTAAACTTGAAACAAACCCTCTTTATTCCTCCACAGCTATGTGCTTTAGCAACTTTATTAATTTCAAAACTTCCAACTGGATTTCCTTTGTTGTCTCTCCCCTGTACATAGAATCCCTTGAACTTAGCTTCTCCCGTTGATCTCAAAGTAACTAAAATCACAAATAAACTGTTGTAATTGAAAAAAGTATTGACTCTTATATTGAAATTGAAATTCCTCAAAACCCGGAAGAATCTAGAGAATTTCTTTTGTGCAGTTTTAAACCTACACTATTGACATTTAATTTCGCACATCGGCACATCACACTTAATTAACTTAATTGAGTACAATTATTACTTTCAATATTGTTTCCTCCGGTCACAGTGGTGTTGCTGACTGTTATTGAATAAGGGGGTTCAGATGCTTGCGGCGTATATTTCTCATGTTGTGGCGTCATGCCCAGACACACGGATCGTAAGGGCGGTACACCCGACGAAAATGGGGTCACATAATCCACGCAAAGTACGACAACAGCAGTAAAAATTAAGCACTTCATTATGTTAACAAAGAACTTTAAAATTGTTTTCTGAGTTAGATTTGAATAACTATCTGGAAAGCAATTGCATGCAGACAGATCACTTTCAAAGGATTACTTGGTAGTGAGAGTGATATATTCTTCTTCTTGAACACTATACCAATTCATTATGCAAAATGTTTCCTCAATCTTATTGTCCTAGTTAGACATAGGCATAGGTACTCACTCACCTGTCATTGTTGTATTCTGCACATACATTGTAACTAATGTGAGCTTACTCACAATGAGTTGAAGGGGAAAAAATCCGCACAAAGATTGCTATCTGATGAACGTGGTTCGGATTGTTTGTGAGCTGCAGTAGGATTGATTTTTTTTCTTCAACTTCTTTCAATGCTAATACTCATTAACATGTTTCAAGGTAATTTTTTGTGCAGTGAAATTACTGAAGTGCATAACGATAGCTTATATACAAGAACATATGTGACTTAATGCGAATAAAGCAAAGCGAACTGTTGTTAGCATACCACGTATACAGGCTTGGGCCAATTACATTCGAAATNACAGGCTTGGGCCAATTACATTCGAAATTGTAATTCAATTACCAATTACAATTACGTAATTGTAATTGTAATTAATTACTTTTTAAAATGCCGTTGTAATTTGTATTTAATTACATTTCAAAATTTTGGTGTAATTTGTAATTAATTACATTCCAAACTCTTGGTGTAATTTGTAATTAATTACATTCCAAACTCTTGGTGTAATTTGTAATTAATTACATTCCAAACTCTTGGTGTAATTTGTAATTTGTAATTGCTGTCATTGGGTGAAACTACAAAATTTTCAATTACATTCCTATAGAGAATTTAACACACCGATTCCGTCATCAATGAGTAGGGCTTTCGGACCCGGACTGATTTTCCAATCCCGGGATTTCGGGATTAATAGAAATTGTATCTATTGTCTGCTGCTTGAATTAATGTATACAGTACACATTTATTCTTTTCCCTACATTTTATTAAAAGTTTCCGCTATTAGAATATGACTGGAAACTTAAATGCCTATTCTCTATTGCGCATAAAAGTGAGGACGAAGGATACTGACTACGGAAGGTCGCGGC
The DNA here is from genome assembly GCA_036851895.1 of Orthonychiurus folsomi. Lineage (NCBI taxonomy): Eukaryota > Metazoa > Arthropoda > Collembola > Poduromorpha > Onychiuridae > Orthonychiurus > Orthonychiurus folsomi. Next base: position 603 of record JAAXYW010002558.1, on the reverse strand, counting down.
ATGCCCACAACGATTTGACACGAGATCGATTTTTTTGGACACTTTGGGGTCCTCTGACATGAACCAAGTCAAAACTTGCCTGTTGAAACGAGGTACTTTTTTTCCCTATCCGATAATTTGGCAAAGTCGATTTTTGGCCTGGCCTTATGAGATTTTACGCAGTGTACTCCCTTGCACTCCAAAGTGGTATAAATGCAGGCGCAAGTAATGCAAAAAATGCATTTCTTGCAGTAAGGCTTTTCTGCATGAAATGCTAGAAATGCATAAATTTAAATCGACCAATCAGAGCGCAGGAGATTAATTTTCCTTGTTTCTGGGCCTTACTGAGACCCATTGCCAACAATGAATTACAATAATCCACTATATTAATAGTAGATTTTTACTAATAGTAGAAACGTTTAACTGGAAAAGCATGTTAAGACCGGCAGGACGTTTGACAGTTCTTGTATTACAATTATGTATTGTACAAATAAACGTGCTCAGGTGCAGCATTACGCTGACTCAGGCGACGTTCTTTCCAATTCACGATGAAATAAAAAAACTCCTTGCCATTTCCTAAAATAATATATTGATTAACTTTATTGTTTAGTATAGCATTTCAGA
>JAAXYW010002557.1:0-14789 GCA_036851895.1 Orthonychiurus folsomi | reverse complement strand
TGCGGTCTGGAAAGTCAGCTAGTCAGTCTACGATATTGTAGGGAAATATGGGCCTTCGCAGCAAGGGGAAACCTTACAACATACATTGTAGTGAAATATGTAAGATTTTTTTCAATTTGCGAACTAGACTTATTAAGTTTGAGTTTGATAAACTCTAAGTTCACATGAATAATTTTTACTGCTCAACCTTATGGTTGGTGTATCGATTAATCTGTATGTTTGTATTTGCGAATTGCGACTGCATCTGAAATGTTAACGTGATTTGTTGAATAGCTATTAGAATCTTAAAAAATTATTGAATGCGAGTTTCACAAACGTTTTGAATGGTGATTTGCAGGGAGAGAAAGCCAAAGATGCTGGACCTGCGGAGCAATTAGCTTAAAAGGCCGGACTTGACTATCTTTTGCCAATCTTTTATTCTAAGTGGCAGAGGTCGTCAAGTCGGGCCATTTAATTAATCGAAGAGCGCCACTACAAGTTATCTGGAAAACGGATTTCGATTGCCTCGGACTACTATTGGAAAAGGGAGTGGGGTGGGGGGTGTGTTACTTCGAAATGCATGTTATATCGCATCAAAGAGTAGTACATACATGGCTCAAATTACATTTATATCTGTTCACAAACGGCATACGACGCGTTTTTGTTAAGAATTTGAGTGATGGGATCCAAAAGGTATGATAGTAAGTGTATATTTTGTATTGTGGGTTAGTTGCTAAGCTATATATGAGGCATGTTTGTTGTTTCAGTTTTAGAGTGGAATTTGCCCCCCAGGGGCCGTAATTGACACGGAAATAGTTCATCCTACTGAGATGGACTTTTATTTGTCGTCTCACCTGGGAATTCAGGTAAGTACTCTTTTGAATAATTAGATTTGAATCATGACAAAACCCTTGACCCATGATTGATTGACTCTGAACAATTTTGATGGGACGGCGAGGACTACCAGGCACCTTCTTCTCTGGGGCGACTCAGAATTTAAGACTGACGAAATTCAAATGTTGACGTACTTGCTGTGCCTTGTTATAGTAGGTGCACCGCCAGGGCTGTATCCATAATCCATACCAGCAGACCAGCACCGACTTATTACGCGCATTTGGTAGCAGCGTACAGGCTTCGTTGTCAAATCGAGGCTATGACGTAAGTTAATTCAATGCCTTGCAAAAAAATGTTTTAGTTGCAGAGTGCAGAACTTCCATCCCTCTTTAATTTTTCTTTGAAAGAAATTGATCTAATCCCGCCTTATCCATGACACCACATAAGAACTAATCGATTGATTGTGGCACCTTAAATTTTGATATATTGCTTATTGTTTACATTCCAGACCTTCAAATTACTCCGGTATCACAAGTGGAACGAGCTTGTCAAACGCGACTCTTCCTTGGACACAGAATTTTTCTGTGTATTTCATTTAAATGTTTCTGTTACTCAAAATAATTTTGGTTGCGTTTCTATTTCAGAAGTAGATATGAATACTTTATGCTGCATATTACATTTATTTTGCGTCTTGTTTAAATACAGAGCAAAATCTTTACTTGTGGTTAACTGAATTTGTGTTACACTTATTATGCTAAATGTTTCCACAACAATGCTTAGGGATGAACCATCTTTAGGATTTTTATTGTATTGTACAAGCTTGCTCAGTAACTTGAGATTTGAGCTGTTTCGATTATTGCTCTTAGTTTTCAGTTTAACGCGAAGAGTGGCTTTTCATATATTTATGAAATGAAGTCTTATTAGCAGACAACTTCTCAATATTAGAACCTGCGGTAACTGTCAAATCAATTCATATTTAATGCAAATGCAGGTCGTCCATTCTCGGCACTTGACTTGCAATGGAAGTGCAGTAGGAAAGAATAGATAATCCACATTATATGATTTAAAGACAAACCATCGCATCTAAAATGGCAGAACATTTATCAAAATCCAAACATTCCACACATGCTGTACTTTACTTTCTGACTCACTAGCTGTCATAATTCCAAGAGTTTAAGTAAATCGGCTCTTCCTTATCTCTTGGTCGGATAATTTAAAAGTTTGCTATCAAATAAATTTGGCTACCAGAAAAGGAAACGTGAGAACGACCACCCGATTTTTGTTTTTACGGAGTTGGCATCCAAATTAATACTATTCACGGCAACTTTTTGGCCCTTCACGTAATGTTCATAAAGATTCATAATGCTCTTCATGTGCACTTCGACGTGTGTCTTCGAACAGATACGCATCCTCTGTTGTACTAAAGACATCGAATAATCGAATTTGAGTTCTTTATTGATGAATTGCATTTCAAATTTGAAAAATATGAGTTTATTTTTCCGATAAATTACTTTAGATTTATAAGAAGTAAACTTATTCTCCCCTTTCTTCTATTCTATTAAGTCCAGCTATTCTCCTATTTTACGATCTGATTATTCAGGATTACAATAGTTTTCCTATACAGTGAATTGGACGTAAAGATTCCATATGTCTAGTTTATATTGAAATATATGTTTCCTGCAGAATGTGCTTAGAAATAATTTGCAGTAACTACACAATTCGCGTTAGTTAACGGCTATGATTATATAACATTCGCGTCAGGTATCTTATGACAGAAGTACATAGACGTCATTGTGTTAAACTGATTTAATTGTTAAGTTATTATCTTAATTCTAGTTTGATTTCAATTTCCTTTCTCAAAACAGGAGAAAACACCAATTCTAATTATAACCTTATAGGTACCGATCCTGACCACCCATTACTCATTACTGTTCACCAGATAGCCCTTACTCGAATTATGCTGAAAACCTGAAGAACATACCCAATACGCAAATTAATATCCCGGGAATAAGTATACCAAGTCATCCAAATAGTACTAAAAATTAACTATGTTTAACACCTAACATCATTAACACCCCTTGACTTTGTGAGCTTGTGTTTTATGCATCTGCACGTGACTAATACGTTTTCCTTAAAAGGCATCTAAAATGGCAGAACATTTATCAAAATCCAAACATTCCACACATGCTGTACTTTACTTTCTGACTCACTAGCTGGCATAATTCCAAGAGTTTAAGTAAATCGGCTCTTCCTTATCTCTTGGTCGGATAATTTAAAAGTTTGTTATCTAATAAATTTGGCTACCAGAAAAGGAAACGCGGGAATGACCACCCGATTTTTGTTTTTTCGGAGCTGGCATCCAAATTATTACTATTCACGGCAACTTTTTGGCCCTTCACGTAATGTTCAGTCTCTTGATGTGTACTTCGACGTGGTCTTCGAGCAGATGGTGCAGCTGGAAGGAAAAGTGGCATCGTTCTCACTCGGTTAAATGTCCTCCAAAACCAAGTCTCCTCTGCATTTGCAACTTCATTGTCTGCTTGCTGCTGGACTGTTAGATCCGATCTTCCAGGAGCAGCTACATTTTCTATGTCGTCGGAAATTGGCTCAACTTTATTCACCAAATGAGGTGGCATCCTGAATTGTGGAGTAAGTTCCTCCCTGTCGATAATTACGGTATCGTCCATTTCTTCTGAACTACTTAGCGACCTAGTCGTAGCTTCTACACCTGAGTCTTCATTGGTTTCATTCTTTTTAAGGTTTTTTTCAGGGTACTCGCCGGTTACAGAGGCCCTAGTTGTGGTCAAATCTGTTCCATCATCAAAAATATCATCAGAGAGATGATGATGTTGGGAAAGATCAAACTGTGTAGTATGACCCTGTGATTCATCCTCAAGTCGTTCGGCCCCTTCAGTTATTGAGACTTCTTCAGTTATTCCAGCAACGTCCGTGCTATCCAGTCGAGCTCCAGGAAATCCAGTAGTCACCTCAGGAGTGCCAACTTCAGCACGACTCTTCTCTACTGTCCGATAGGTCGTAGTTTCCTTTGCTCCCTCATCATTTTGAACTACCTCTTCAAGAACATGATTTCCTTCATCAAAAACGAGTTCATTTTCTGTAAATGGCAGCGTTGTCGTCTGAGGAACATCTTCCGATTTTCCTTGAATAATTTGTTGCAATGGGGCGGCGGTTGGCAAAGGTGCAGCTATGGTTGTGGGGGCTAGAGTTTGAGAGTTTGACTCTTTTGCGTTTATATCTTCCGAATCATCAAAAATGGACATGTCAAGTCGATATTTTGTCTCCGTTGTGGACGTTGCAATTGGTTCAGTTGCATCATTTGCGTCATCAGCTGCAACGGCTTGAGGTTGGACTGTCGTGGTGACGTCTAGATCTGCACGACCGTTGAAATCTTTTGCTTCTGGATGCGTTGTTGTCTGAACATCTTCGGGCTCCGAGTCATCATGGAGGTTCCCGAAATCTCCAGAAATGGGTGGAAGGGCATGGAGCTGGAACTCCTCTCCGTCAGACAACATTTCACTAGTTGCATGATTAAATTCAATGAGAGGTGGTAGAGTTGTTTGATCCTTGCTTTGAACATCAGCAGGTCTTTCGTCAAATACAGGAATAGCTTCATCATTCAAAGGCAAAGCCTCGGATAGAATTGAACTGTCATCCCCGCTAACGAGTTCGCTTGTGCTTGGAGAAAGAGTCGTTGAATCAGTGTTTCCAGAAATTGTTTGTGAATGCTCAGGATTTTCAGGGACCTGAACAGTATCATCATGTGCTACAGGAAAATCTGTGTTATCAGCATTTTGTGCGGGGAGATTGAATGTCAATGGCACTGTTGTTGGTGTGGCTTCGCCGTTAATATCATCTTGCATAGCTGCAGAATAACTTGAGTCGACTGGATTAACGTCTGAATGTTCCGATGGGACCACTTCAGTGGGTTGTTCTGTATTTGGGACAAGGGCCTCGGAATCCGGCGCAGGTGGCGCCATTGCTGCGGGCGGAGCAATTTCCGGTTCAGCTTCCAGCGGCTTTACGTGTGAAAGAATTACAGGCTCAAAAACCAATTCAACATCTTTTGGGGGTTGAAGGTAAACAGCCACTTTGGGATTATCTTCATGTGAAATTTGAAGGATTTGATTTTCGTTGAAATCATGTTGAGGGGGCTGGAGGACAATACTTGGGATTGGACCACCATAATCGGAAATGACAATGTACTCTGGTTTTGCCACGTGCAGGCTAGGGTTAGCTACTTCTTGCACATTTTCTTGAGAGTTTTCTTTGCTTGGGAGTTGGTCCTCGCTATTTGCATTTGATTGCTCTGTTTTAGTAGAAACAAGGGAATTATTTTCTTCAATTGATTGTGTTTGCCCACTTGGAATTGCTTCTTCAGAAATCACGGAATGGTCTTCATCAACTTTCTTCACTGGAAGGTTAAATTCGGTTGGAGGTTTTGAGTCTTCCTGGTTACCACTACTTTCCGGAGAGTCAGCTGGGATTCCTGCAATTTCATTCACATCTGAATGCTGATCGGGTTGATCTGCTTGTATACCTCCGGGGAAAATAGAATCCACTTCAACCATGACGTATGGCGGTTCATCGGCGTAAACTGCTTCCTCGGGTACAGGGGGTACTGGCTGCACTGCAAGTAACACTTCACCAATCGCGGGTGTATCGTCAATATAAGGAGCGGCTGTCTCAACTGGACTTGGAGTAGGATCCACAGCATCATTAATTGTACTTTCAGGATTTACCATTATTTCGGATTGTACAATGACTGGGGCCGGTGTCTCTGCGACTTCTTGGGATTGGTCAGGAATAATGATTTGTGGAACTGTTGGGACTTCCGACTCTGGAGCATCAGCAATTGGAGCGTCCGTTTGTGCAGGCTGTCCAGTGGTGACCTCCACTTCGTCATGTACGGTGTCTTCTATAATTTGGCCATCGCTCACAGGCTTCTCAGCTTCTTGTTGTGCGATTTCTTCAACAACAGAAGATGGAGTTTCTGGCTGTACCGTAGGAGCAAGAGTTGAGTCTTCATTGCTTGAAACGGTGGTGACAGCTGCAGGTACCGCTACGTCCTTAATTAATTCTGGGATAATTCCAAAATCGGCTTGTGACTCATGTTCAGGCGGAATAACTACGATTGAAGGTTGGGAATGAATGACTGTGGTAGATGGGATTACATCCACATGACTTTCAGATGTGACCGTAGGATGTGTAACAGTTTCCGTGCTCAGAGACGTCACAAACCCACTGGCTTCCGTTAGTGATATTGTGCTAGACGAACCTAGCAGTTGAGTATTTTCATGATGTACTATTTCAGCCTCGGATGACTCAAGTACAGCTGGTGGAATTTCAAGAATATTTGAAGATTCTTCGTGGCTGACAATTGAAGGGGAAATTTCATCATGGGCTAAGCTGGTCTCAGGAATATGAGTAGATGGCACAATTTCCGGTTGTACTTCAACAGGGGAATCCGTAGCGATATCAGGAATTGAAGGGACATCCGGATGGCTATTACCAGGTACATGATCATGCTGATCTTCATGGCTTGGCTCCAAGGGTTGGATAATTTGTTCATAGTTTTCACTATCATGTGATTGCGGCGCTTCTGTGCTAACTTCGAGAGCTTCGCCCGCAGCAGGTTGTTCCGGTTGTTGTTGGGTAGGGACGATTTGCTCGGCTTGTTCCGGAGTTATCAGTGGCACTTGGACAGTTGGTGGTGGAACTTCCGGTACTTGTGGTGACGTCTCTGCCTGTTCAACTTGCTGTTGGCTATCTTGAACTTGAGGTGCCTCTGGTTGACTCAACGAATCATCGTGAGAATCGGCAATTTCGGGTTCAACATTTTGTTGTTGTACAGATTGAGCAAGATCTGGCAACGTTTGTACTGATTGAATTGGCTGAACTGCCTCTGGTTCAATTGGAAGTACGATTTCTGCTTGTGATAGAGATACCTTTTCCTGCATTGAATCTTGAACATTTTGAGGAACTTCCGGCGGTGTGGCTAAATCTTGATTTTCTGATTCAGGTAGAGGATTAACGTGTGCCGGGATTTCCGGCTGAACAGATGCACCTACAACGGATCCATCTTCTGGTGGTGCATAATCAGGCACTTGGGAAGGTATTGGTCCGGGTAAATCTGGTTGAGGTGATGCTCCGTCATCGGTTGGAACTGGATGGGCTTGGACTGGTTCCGATTGCACTGCAGGTGGAAATTCAAGTATTTGAGCAGGTACAACTTCATGGAGTTCGACAGACTCCGAAGACGTCGGTAATTCAGATTGTGGTGGTGGGTGGACAACTTCAGGCTTTACAGGAGGAGGGGGTTGGACTTCGGGTGGCAATAGAGTTGCTGGAAGTTGTGTTTGAGAATGGAGATCTTCGGACGATGCTGGTGCTGGTGGAATATGTGGTGGTAGAAGGAAGTGATCCAATGGCACATCGGGAACTGGAACAGTTTGTGTGCTGGTTTGGAAACGAATTGGTTTCTCAGTAGTGGCCTTGGTTGAATAAACTGCTGAGCTAAGGTTGAACCACAAAATTGACGGCGGGACGGTGGTTGGACTTGTTATTAGTGGTCGCTGGGTTGGACGAATTGGCCCAATGTCTGGAAATATAATATAAATTTGATTAAGGTGGATGACGTGGTCCATAATTAGTGATTACAGATTATTTTAAAGTTTTAACGATGGTCGAGCAATGTGGAACCTAATGCATGATTACATTCCGCATGGTAGCAATATCAAAAAGGTGGAGCCGGGCACCTCATCCTTTAGCTTAAAATCCAAAATTCTCATCTTCAGAGTCGATAATCTTAGGTTTCCTTACCGGAAGGTGGAGCACAGTGATCGTAAAGTGGACAGCATCTATTCTCAATGTATCGTGGCTGACAGTCATTTCTCCAGTAGCAGTCGATTACAGCACAAACTACATCCCCACCTTGGCAGTAACAAATCTCACATGGATTATTTTCATCCAGTATCTTCTCTCCATTCTGATAGATTTTCCCATCCTTCTCGCACTCTAAAAATAAATTCAAATCGACTTATAAATTACTTACTTGCCACTTCAAACATCCCACCGCGAGGAGGATTCCGCATGCATGCGCAGCACAACATACACATTGTCGTCATTCGCATTCAATAATGTTGCTTTTGTGGTGCCGGAGAAGGCAATGAATGAGAAATAACTGTTTTGAAGCAATAAATTAGGACGAAGGATATTCAAATCTTTACCTTTGCCAAGTCATGGGTTATCATTCAAAAGGAACAAAAAAACTTAATCAAATTGCAGTTATAGGGGCCTACGTAATATGAAATTCTCACGTTGCGTTGCGTTGCTTTGCGCGACAGAATCGGGTTAAATAATACGTGCGGTCTCATCCCTCCGGAATTACGTGCTCCATTTCAATGAAAAGATCAACAAGAAATGCAAATGTAGATTATTGGGACCAAATTCTACAGGTAGAATAAATGAATAACTAAATTTTTACGCCACGCCCGGCAGTGTCCTATTTCCTATTTGGCTGGATTTTCACATCCATTCTGTTGTATGAGTGACAATTGACCGAACGACATGCGATTCTGTGCCTGACTTGGAACAGTTATTTCTTGTCTATTTATAAGGACAAAGGTTTTTTTTTATAAAGCTGGATGGCTGTCCGAAGAAAAGTATTTGACTAAGCGTTTCCAACTAGCGGAATGTGAATTACGTACGGTAATCTTAATTTATGCATGGGCTATGATTTTTGGAATGGGCACACTGGCCGCCCAATCAACTGAGATTCCAACACATTCGGGATTATGTTACGGTACACAAAAGTATGTAAAAACTTTTCAAAAATCTTGAGTCTGAAGTTGTAGATATTTTGTATGACTTACTAAACATTATATTAATAGCTATGCAAAATAAAACAGCCAAATTCTACAAGTCCACTGTGAATGCAATTGATATAATTAAATGCCTTCATGAAGAGCGGAACTGGATGTTTTTAACGAGTGTTTTTTTGTTATCTTTGGCAAACACCTGACTGACTTCTGTCAATAGCAAGAAGGAAAAATCCCGGAAGTGAAGGACTCGTTTCTCGGTCCGTTCTTCCGCTGCAGCACGGCGGCATTGATCCCAAAGACAAGAAACGCGCACTGCATCATCCCACGGATTATTTGATTAGGATTTGTTCTCACAAACCCTTACGAAGGCCGGAGGGCCTCGCTGCCTGGAGGAATTATGGTCGTTCAACCACACATTGACCACAAAGCGGAATCTTGTGATGGGAAGTTCATCCCATTCATTCATAATTCCAACGAACATGATCTCAGACAATTTAACTCGGTCAGCAGGAGCGTAATTTGGTACTTGGGACGTTTTGTGGTCCAGGCAGGCGGGAATGGAAAAGAAGGAACCGTCGTGGAGTTAATATCCTTGATAAGAATCTTTCCAACATTATGTAACGCGTACGGTATTATTTAAAGTGCCAAAGCTAATTATGTCCTGCGGTGCGAGGTACACAACAAAGCAAACAAAGGAACCAGGATTGACGCCATTCAAGTTCAAGAATATTGCAGAGCAGAGCTTGGGGAAGTGTACGAAGTGTAATGCATCATTTGAAATGTGCATGTCATCCTTCAATGGCTTTGCCAAATGCCAACGCCAACAAAAAGCATCGTCCATTTCTGTTCAAGTAGTTCAAATCGAATTTCATGCAGCAGGTATTACAATTACATGATGGTTTGAAAATATGGCCTTTAAAGTTTGCATTTGTAATAGGCACCGATTTATCTATTCTGCCTAATTATTTTGCTATTCGGGAACACCAATAGCACTACATTCTTCATTTGAAAAAGACCATTTTATAAACGCAAAAGTTTTGTGTCGAAGAAAAAGAAGAGAATTAGACTGCGAACCGAATCATGGATTGTAGTGTTGAATAGTTTTGCAATTATGTCAAGGAGCACGCACCCTCATAGAATTAATCAAAGAAAAAATCTATTCCTAAGTGTAGTTCAAGTTTGTAGTTTGGAGTACGAAGAATAACCCAGGAGTTTTTAAGCTTCCTAAGTTTTACTTTTTAATGTCTCTTTCTCCAAACAGAACTTGAAACTGAGATCTTTGAAGGATTCCTGTTGAAATAAATTAATTTTATGTGGATTTGGGAAGGGAATCTAATGTTTATTCCGTCGGACCCAGTGGAGGACATTGCTTGAATGTTCATGTGTTATGCTGTGTTGTGCATCAGTGTGAAAACCTCATAAATCTTTCGACTTCGGGTTCAAGGGAAGGAACCTGAACTCATGTGATGTTGCATTGCAACAAATCACAATGTTTGTACTCGCTGAATTAGCACTGGATTCCAATGCAGGAGGGGCACACGAACCAAGAAACGGTTTCAATTTACGAGCAGAGTACAAGGGGCGAGCAATTCACCGGAACCAAATCCAGCCATTTGAAATGGTGTACTAATCAAAGCGTGTACCAATCCTCCTCACACATGCTAATTCAAAGCCTATTGTAGTGTGAGTGAGTTCCTTCAATTTTGCTTCGGGATTTACGGTTTGCTACATAATAGTTCTACTTGATTTCCTGGTATACCTCTGCATCATGCTCAGAATCCTATTTTAAAATTTGTCCTTTCCAACATCATGAGGTATTCCAGTCAAGTTGTCACTCGCGGAGCCGCAAGAAATTATTATGGAAAAATGGTTGGGTTGTGTGAATAATAAAATTTAAATCTATTGGGAAATTGAGATTTGGACTAAACGTGATATGCCACTCAAGCTACACTGCACTGGAATATAATGCTGTGGAAGTTGAAGATTGTATTTGTATTACGTACGTACCACATTGATATTCTGGACAACATTGGTTGGATCTCTTCATCGCCTTGCATCCCGGCCGATACTCACAACTAATTATAGTACAAGCAAATCCAGGCGGACGACAGATGCAGTGTTCACAAGGTGATGAAGTTGGAATCGATTCCCCGTCTTCGTATGTCATCGACTCGATTGAGCACACTGCAACATTACAATTTATTTTCAAGTATTTCCCTTTAATTCCCATTGGGTTATTATTCCATTATTGAATCCACCACTTCTGTGCATTGGATCTTAGGCAAATGGATTTCCGCGCCAGAATGTTGAGTTCCTGGGAAAACCTATTTTTACTACGTATCGTTATATTACGTGTATACGTACTTACGTAGACGTACGTGTGCGGTCCCCATGTGTATATTTTATTAGATTACTCATTCGAAATTTGGAAAGGGTTAAACGATTTAGTACAGTCAGTCAGGTTTATGATCCGAGAGAGTTTTTGGGGTCCTTCGGGCTTTGAAAATCATGAAATCCAACCGTGGTCGGTGGCAAGGCCAAGGCGTTACCAGTTAATGTAATTAAAGGGGAACTGGATGAAGGTAGGAATTAGATTGGGAAATACCCTGGACGGGTTACTGGGTAACACGTGTGTGGTGATGTTGGGTGTACGTACCTCTTTGCTCATTTCCGTAAGTGTCATTCTGGACAGTGATGTAGACATTCTCGCTGATTCCGGCCTGCCGGTTGATGGGAGCTGAAAAATTGACAATGGCATTTATTTAATCAGACCCAATTCAATTTGACGAGAGTTCAAGAGTGACCGTCATTTTTATCCCCCGGCTTTTTTAACCTGCAACCGGTTGCGATTTGGACATTTTTGTAAATAAATATTCGCACTGGATGATAAAACACCCGCTCTTTAGCCAAATTATTAAATTTCAGTCAAATCACATTACGTTTGCATCAATTAAAGGTTAGATACAAGCCCAGCATATTTCCTACAAGATTTAAGCCTACTACTCGCAAAGTAACCGGTTACAAAACGTTATGCAAATTAAAAACCCGCTCAATCCCAGGCCCCTTCGCGTCGCGCCATACCATAATCCAAACTCACTCAACTTTCCTCCTTTTGAGTAAAAACTGAAATTCAAGAAAAATTCCTTGTTTACCTTTATGCTAATTTATATGTGAAAAATTATAAGAACACGGATGCTGTGCTAAGCAAACCCGGCAACCCGGTTTTGGTTCGTTGAGTAATGAATCCAAAGATTTGTCACTCTCCACGACAACATACAAAATGCGTACCAACGTACGTACGCAACCACCTTAATTGTACTTAATTTTATTTTCCTAAGCCTCAAAGGGGTGTGTCTTGGCGTGGTACCAGGAAAGTCGATTACATTACAATTGGGGTCCCCATTTTCTGAGGCAAAATAGCCAGTAAATACCTTACGTTGTACGGAGACATAAGAATACAAGCCCACGACACACGGCAGGGCTGGAAAATTGAAAGTGAGCGAGGGACGGACTTGTATTTGACTCATGTTCACATTAAGACATAAATCCAAGTGGCATACGACTACGTCGACGTTGTTGCCGGTCGGAGGATGAACCCCAACCAACATGTACAATGTTCACATTTGAGGACGGCCACGGTCACTAATGGACTCTAAGCGCAAATGGATTAATATATTATGGCACTCACTTGAATGAGATGAGGAGATGAGGAAGAAGAGGAGGAACAACACTGAGGAAACGACGCTCAAGTCAAGTTTTCCGGCGAATGCTAATCTTAAATTCTTCAGCTCCATCTCCCGAGCCTTCGATTCCTGTAAGAAAATAAAAAGAAAAAAAAACATTTTAAAAGATTTTTTATAAAAAATGAACTTGTAAAATTCACATTGAGGAAGTTTATATGGCCGAGCCGAGGTCGATGTCTGATGTTGCTCGGATGGTAATTGCAATTATTGCTTGCAATGCAATGCAATGCAATGCCATTCGCAATTGAGTTGTCAGCTCATTAGTTCCCCGAGCGAGCGGACATTACTTTGTGTGGCTCCGAAGTCATTGTTATTGCTTGCATTCCAGTTTACAATCCATCGTCAATTGGCAATGTATTAAACGGGAATGGAGGGATGTCATGTGGCGGACGTGGTACTAAAGAGAAGACGATTATCGGAGGTCAGTGCCCCGCTCGGGTGTATAGCAAGGTAAATAACAAATGGCCGCTGTCTGAGGGGGGATTTTTAAACAGAAACTTGTCGGACATTATGCAAAAGAAAAAATGAGGGTTCAGTTGAGAAATATATAATGGGGAAAGACGACGGACGTCGCCGTCGCTGCCGATCCTCGGGATTTTGATTGATTGATTAAAATCACATTTCAGGTTGACCGGTTCCTGAGGACTCCGGCTCCGGAATGCATGAGATTCGATGAGGATTAAAACCTCGGATACAATTTAATTGCAGGAAGCACAAAATTTTTGGAAAATTTTACTACAAAATTTGATTTGAGACAACCTCGGACTCGACCCGCTGTGAAATGCATGGGAAAAGTAGCGGAATTCGGTGGTTGGTGATGATCCTCTAGATGAAACGGAGATTGCATGCCTGATGGAATCTAACCGTGTCCTTTTAAACTCAATCATTCATAAAATGAAATGATGGTGAGGCGAGGGTAATGAAATGAAAATGAGTTCATTGTTCAACAAGAATCTCCACGGATCCACGGGTGTTTCCTTCAAAAGAGATGAGAATTCCTTGTCATGATTTGCCTTCTTCGCGTGGCCGTCTTTCCTGGGAATTATGATTGTGTACACATTCCCCATTATCTCCGTGCCCTTTGTCAAATTAAGACTGTCCGTGGACACTGAGCTAGCTGCTACTTCCTTGCATCATTTCACTTCTTCTTCAAGATTTTGACTACTAATTCTTCCCTCGCCTCCGCATTTAATACATTTCAACCAATACGGAATTCCACTTCGTGTGATCTTAAGGGTTTCACTCTTGTCGCAATCGTGTATGACACTGGCTGTACACAACAATACGTTTTTGAAGTAATTAGGCCAGTCTTGCTACCTTACTGTCTGTTACCACTACTACTTCGAAGGTGTGTACAAAGTGTCAAGTCCTTTCAACTAGTCTTAAGTAACATTTGATAAGATAACTCAATCTGGTTATCTTCAAATCAAGATAGTGATTTTAGTGCGTTAGAATTACGCAACGCATGAAGGGCATTGGAAATTTAGGCGGCAATTCTAGCCAATAAGGTTTTTTTATCATAAGGCGCAATAGAAATTAAGCTGATTTAGGTACATACACAAAGATAAATACTAAAATTGGATTGGTCAAAAGGCCGGAAACCCTTTATTCAAGAAGAGACAATATTTGCCTCTGATGGCAGCAGAAATGTACATCACAGGATCCTAATATTTTGCTCTCCTATTAAATTTAATAGTGGATTAGTTTAGTCGATTCCCCAATATTTTGTCTCATCTTTGTATTACTCGAAATTTCCTTTAAGTTAACTAAATATGTAAAGAGCTTAACCTCACGCACATTTTTTCAACTAAAAGTAAAGCCAAAATGCGTTGCGCTCAATATTCGCAACTATAAATATGGCCTGCCTGCCGTCCTTAAAATTCTACTACATTGGAAAGCAATGGTTAATGTGTTAATTAATGAGTCTGGTAATAAAGGCCCTGGATTGAATAATTAAATCTTAAATGTAGAAATCCACACACCTTGTTTCCCTATGCGTAGCTGCGTCCGCCAAATCTAACCCCACCATCAATTTGGCTCAGAATAATATTTCTTAGCAAAACTGTTGTCAGTTATAACAAAAGTGGAAGTGGTTGGATCCTCAGGTTGAACTTGCCCCGCTGCGGCACTTTATTGTTGCACTTTACAGCCACGGTGATTGAACACATGCTCTCAGAGTTAACCGCTTGAAAAAATTTCCCAGTGTTATTGTTACGCTTGACGCCTTTTTAACTTTATCCACCACAAGACGACCGACCAAGTCACGTCAGAGTATCAACCTCCCCCGTCCACAATTATTGCTCGCCTGTCATGCACTTCAACCCGTAAGTCCAAGCACGCAATCCATTCCCCAAAAAATATTAAAGAAAAATCCCCTTTTTTCCTTTGCTAT
>JAAXYW010002556.1:0-14796 GCA_036851895.1 Orthonychiurus folsomi | reverse complement strand
AGTCACTTGCACTTTCGTTTGATGTGTCACACTTATGTGTCCGTGCACTGGTTTGGGTGTGAGAATTGTTTTTCCGGGACCGAAATGAAGGATGAATGCTGAGGGATAGGGAGCGCGGACTGAATCTAGAAATACTAGTAAAATTGTACAACTAGCATTAAAAAAAACTGACTTCATTTAACGTGGAAACCTATGCAAAATATAAAACTGAACCTGAACGTTTCATGGATGAGATTAAACCTACCTTAATTTCAATTATAAAAAGTAAACTTAAAGCAGGTTTTTCAAAAATAGATATAATCTTAAATTCATTATTTATTTATTCAGAAATTCAGATTACAATTTTGTCATCAAGAGGTGGATTGTAAGGATAATTGAGGCAAGGTCACTGAGCATGAAATGGAGTGACAAAGGGGTAAGTTGCTTCCCAAACCTCACTTAAAAAAATACAACTCCTACGAGGACCTATATAATCGGAATATAATATGTACTTCATCATTTGCTTGGTGGCGAAGGCGGCGACTGAGGTGCCTTTCGTGGGACCTGAGCCTGCTATCTCTGCCTCAACAAGTATCATAGTCTCGGCAATATCCTGGAGGGCGAGAGCTCTTCACACCGAAAGGTGGAAGGAAGTCGCTAGATGTCGACAAACAAATTGAATTGTTTCGACCGACAAAAAGTCTGGGAGTTTACACCAGAGGATTGAGTAAGAGCTCTTTGCGGACTCTTACTCAAACTGCTACTGGTCATAACACCCTACAGAAACCCCTTTGGGTCATGGGCAAGGTCACCTCACCATTCTGCAAAACTTGTAGAAAGGAAAAGGAGGAGAACATTTCCTATTTTAGAGCAAAAAACATTTATTGTTAAAAAACCAGATTTATGGGGAGTATACTCTAGACCCCGAAGATTTGTGAAAATATCCCTTCCCAAAATAGTAGCGTTCTGTACTAGGTGTGGTAGGTTTAATTTGGACTTGCAGAGGAATATCAGTCCAGCACAGTAAACGTGTTCCGGGAGAGTCTGCAATGTGCCTTAGGGCCTTGTCAACTTGGGCTGGCTTCTAAATAGAAGTTCCACCCACCGCCTTAAACATACATACATACAAACATACAGCTCACCATTTGGCTTTAGATAATTTTATGTTCTATGCTTAATACAAGTGCATTAGATTTTTAAAGCTCGGATGTCAAGAGTGGACACATAAAAAAAGGTTAATACCTTGATTCCATCGCAGCATTCTTTGGAGGCTTTGCTAGCGCAGAGATTTCCTTTCTCACAATATCCACTCTCCACATAGTCCGTCTCCTCCGCAAGATCTGAAAATATATCAGTATTTTATTTGACTGATCAAATTTGAAAAATTCTGAAAAAATTCACTATCCGTCTTGTCCTGCTCAGAGAAGGATGTATATTTCCTCCGCGCCCTCCCAACTGCTAAGTCATATAGCAACACAGAACACACCCACTACGCTGCCTCTGCCGTGCTTAGCCTGCCTGCGTGCCTCCTGGTTCATGCAAGGCAGCCATTTTGAAAATTCATCAATTTTTCAAAATTTGTTGACTAAATATAGACGGGTTGAATCCTAATCTCTTGTGTAACATCTTGGGTGAAGACCCCAAGGACCGGGGCCATGGCGAGAGCCATCCTGCTGTGCAGGAACTGACGCTGGAAGGACAAAATTCGGCCTCCCAATGTGGACAAATTCCGGACCACCCAACTCATCACAAAATTCAACCTCATCACAACGCAGTATTCAAACAGATTAACAACATAACCATCTCCATCAACTCATCTTCTGAATGGGAATTCAAAACTCAACATTGGCAGCTCATTACTTTACATCTAGGAGCCACGTAAAATATATATTGTGAAATTTAATATAATTTGATACTATTGATCTAATATGTGTACTGGTGCTAAGAAACCAGTCGAGCTTGCCCTAAGGAGGGGATGCGCGGCCGGTGAAAACAGCAGAAATTGCCATATATACCGGTCTACCATCCCATCTATAGGGTAGGATCACCCGTAGATCTAGTGCAGTATATGTTCTAAAATTCCCCTCTCAACCAATCCAGACAAATGTATAATTTGTGCGAAAAATGTGAGTCCTACTTTAAAAATCAAACTAAGCTCCAACGTTTGCAATCTCAGAGCACATCTTAAATGTGCCGATTTAAACCATAATCTAAATAAAGCTCGTAATCATGCTAACAATAATAGCTGGACCTGCAGCTTCTGTGCACGGATCCCGACAACTTGTTTACCACTGCAAAAAAGTACTCTGGCCTTCAGCCCAAAAAAGGTACGTGTCTGAGATTAAGAACCACTGTATTGATTGCAAATTAAAGTTCAAAAATGCTAGAAATGATGTTATTGAGTGTAGAAATTGTCAATCTCATGCTTACTTCAAGTGTTTTGATTCAAGTAATCATCTACTCGTTAACACAAATAGTGAAATTCAGTGCTTTTTGTGTTTTTTTTCCTTTTTCTCAGTGCCCAAATGATGACGAAGTTTTTCTTAACAACTATGACTTTTGTTTTTCAGTTAAAGATAAAAAAATAATATTTGAAACTCTTGAAAGTGGGCTCAAACTTGCTCACTTAAACGTGAGATGTCTAACTGAACTAAAAGTAGAGCACATGAAGTTTCTCTTGGACTTGTACAGCTTAAACGTGCTCACATTATCTGAGACCTGGCTACAACCGAACTCCCCTGAAAATTTACAAATACCGGGTTTTACAAGATAAAGACAAGACCAAGAAGAAGGTCAGGGTGGTGGTCTACTTACTTACATTCAGGACAAACTTAACAGTACTGAATTACGTTAGGACATTCCTTTCAAAGAAAACGTTCATTTCCTTGTAAACTCTATTAGCTACCCCAACTCCCTACTTCTAATTATAGTTTCCCTTTATAGAGCCCTATTTTACCTCTACAGTGACAATGAATTCTTATTACAAATAAATGACCTTCTAATTAAACTACGTACGTCTTTCTCTGACATATGCCCCCTGGGCGATTACAATTTCAACCTCGACCCAAACTTTCCAGCTGCCGAAACTATTTTGAATAATTTAAACTCACATGGCCTATTACAACAAATAAAGTCCGCGACAAGAGTTTTTATGAAAAAAAAATCATTGATAGATCACATTTATTATTCAAAAGAAAAATTTGTCAGACAATCAGAAGTCATTCCAGTTTATTTCTCTGATCATCATATGTTTTCCTAGTAATTAAAATACCCAAAATACACTTTAGTTCCAGAATCATTAATACCCCTAACTATAAGGGTCTTGAAAATGAAAATTTAAAGCTTGAATTCGATAACCAAAGCAAAGTTAAAATGGTCCTTCAATCCTTACACGTGGATATTAAACTATCATATTTTAACGGTCTCATACAGAATACCTTTGACAAATACTGTCCTCAAATTAAAAAGAGAGTGAGGTCACGAACCTCCACCCCGTATTTACATGGTGATCTTAATAAACTGTCACATCGAGTTCATGCCCTCCAATCAAAACAATCAATAATTAAATTACATCAGCTTGAATTTTGGACAGACTTGACTTTCAGCTTTCATATAACAATATTAACTCTGAATATAAAGCTTCGCGAAATCTCCTAAATGGTAAGCTCATGCATGCCCACAATTTCTATTTTAATAGAAAATTTCAAGAGGCGGACACCCCAAAGTATTACAAAGAGCTCAATGGAGAAGCTGACCAAGTAAAGAAAATTAAGCTTCTCATTTCCCCGGAGGGGAACATCACGCAGCCTGATGAAATAGCTGAGCTCCTGGCTACTGTTTCCTGAGCTGACCCTACGCTATTCCTTGTAAGATACCGTGATAGTTTAAGACCCACAGATTTTCCTGACTTTAACTTCATTTCAATTTTAAACTTGATCGTAATTACTAAAAGTGACTCTGGCAATGGGATGAAAAACGTCCCTGCCAAAGTCATTAAAAAGTTCGCAAATTTGGTTTCTACCAATTATCAAAGACATTTTTCTCAACTCCCTTACATCGGGAACGTATCCTATTGCATGGAAAAAAGCTATGGTATCTCCAATCCTAAAATTGGTGGTGTAGCTTCTAACCCTGCTTTTTATCGACCTATATCTACGCTTCCTTTCTTATCTAAGGTTTTTGAGAAATATATTTCCCAGCTGATTCTATCTCATTTATGACTTAAATCTTGCATTAAATCCCCACCAGCATGGCTTTAGGAACAACCGCTCTACCATCCATGCTGTGGCTAATCTGGCTCAACCGCTTTATAGCTATTTGGATAATAACCTCCTTACTGCTGTGGTGTTTCTGGACTTAACTAAACCGTTTGACTTTATTACTTATGAAAAACTTCTAGCCAAGTTAAAAAATAAATTCCAGTCTACTTACTCAAATTAGTAGCTAGCTATTTTTTAAACCGCTATTTCTGTAGTAACCTTGGGTACCACATATCTCGGAAACTAAATTAATGGCTGGTGTTGCCGCAAGGATCCGTCTTGGGACCCCTTCTTTTCATTTTATTTTTTGACGACCTAACAGATATACTAATCAATATAAATTTTATGTATATATAGCCTATTGTTTTAATACTGAGTTTTAGTGAAACGTAAATAATTTTAAAACGTCTGCATGTAACAAATTATGTTTTAACGACTATACAATTTCAGATATTTTAACCAAGAAACGAAAATATATTATTGTAACGGTGGTCTACCGTGTCTTTAAGGCAACCTCTAATGAGAGGCAGTGATTATTGACTGAATAAAGCCAATTGATTGTTCCCCCACTTGGCCCAATTTTTTGCGGATGACGTAGCTGCCACACTTGTCGACAACTGTCTTGAATCTCTTTTGCAAAAACTAAAACTTAAGCTTAAAGAAGTCAACTGGTGTACTGAAAATGACGTGTCTTTAAATGCTAACAAATCCAGTCATGTTCTTTCAGAAGACCCTTAAATTCAGGTCCAAGAAGAAAAATTCTATAACGTTTCTTAACATTAAAAGTATCCATACCTCATTTGGCCAAATTGAAAGAGTTAAAACATTTACCCACCTTGGTATTGTCCTGGATGAAACACTATCCATTTCCTCCCATGTGAAACGGGTTAAAGGCAAAATGACCTTTAAATCCCATCAGCTGATTAGTAACAAGCATTCTATCACGGACAAACTCTTTAAGACAATTTACAAATCAGTGGTACTTCTACACCTTGACTATGGACTGGGCATTTTTGCACACTCCCCTGACCTACAATTAATACAAAATACCATTGACTACTTTCTGGATTGCTATTACGTAAATAGCTACTGTTTTCGTAGGTCACAATACATCAACCAAGCAGAGTTAGGCAAAGCCAAAACTGACCCAGTCCTTGGACGCGTGAAACAGAAAAAGACCTTTAAGCTGGTTGGAGCCAGAGATCTCTTATCGTTCAACTGAGATTTTAACATAAAAACCGTTAAAGAGCGCTCAGAATTTCTAACCCTCACGACCATGCACACTATAATGCATCTTGATTTAAATGATCGCCTAAAATCTTTATTCCAAAGAGGCGATCCCAGCTCCATCAGAACCTCCTCTAGGTTATACAACCTTTACACTGCCCGTAAGTCAGCATTTGCGCACACCTCCTATAGCGCTAGAGCAATTAAGCTGTACAACTTTCTGCCTAATAATATTAAAAAGTTTGAACTGAGGAGTCAATTCAAAGATGCTTTATACAAATGGCTTAGTTCCAAGTGAGTGAATCAATTCGTATTCTTTAAGTGAACTTCCGGATTTATTATGCTGTTGGTGTTGTTAGTAAATTGATGTATATTTATTGTTGTCGTTAGTTACTACTTAGGGTAAGATATCTTCGTGCTCAAAGCAGCTCCCATCGTTTACAAAAGTTAATTCTTATGGTGCTGAGCTTAATAAAGAATTGAATTGAATTGAATATTGACAAACATTGAATATTGATATTGATTTGCACTATGATTCCAGATCGGTCGGAATGAGTTGCCAAGCTAATTGCAATCACCAAAATTACGTCAAATAAATCTGCCAAAGCCAAGCAAATCAAAAAATTTAATCAGTTAATACTGTACAAAAAAATATTGAAAACAACACTGCCTCTGAATTTAACCAAACAACCTCTATCTAAAATCTATCTCCACATAAGCTGACAGATGACGAATAAAGGTTGCTGAACTTGGGGCTAAACTTTTCTCTCCCAATTTTAAATACAAAATTACACTTATAGATACAGCTGTCGTAATTGACCTAAGACTGAAGAATTTAAAAATTCCAGAATACCACAAAAACATCGCAAATTATTAGAGGAAGGACCTTATACACAATTGAAACAAAACCCTACGGAAAATTTACAAAAGGAACTCGAAAAAAAATTCGAAGAGTTGCATGGTTTGGAACTGCTATCTAACGACGACCTAAAACGATTGGTAATAAAAGTTCGAAGTCCGCTCATTTACGGTACACCAAAGATACATAAAGAAAATGTGCCACTGAGTCCAATTGTGGCTTTCCGGTACTCCCCAATTTAAAACATTGCAAAATTCTTAACCCCAAAACTTCAACAACTTACTGAAAACCACAAATTCTCCATATAAAATTCTTTTGATTGATTGATTGATTAGTTCATTAAAGTGTTCTACCAAAGCATTCATTTGCGTTTGTCGATGAAATAAGAAATATCTAAACGAGACTTGGTGGCATAAAACTTTCTTTTGATGTTGTTTACTTTGTTTCAAAAATTACGATCACAGATGTAGTTTGTCAAATCCAGTCAAAACTGGAATTACATCCAAATTTAAAAGAAGTGACAAAACTCCCAGTGGAAAAAGTAGTACAACTGGTAAAGCTATGCCTATTGTCAACCTACTTCAAATTTGAAGGCAATTACTACAGTCAAACTGAAAGGACAGCCATGGGGTCACCAATATCGCCAAATATTGCAGAAATTTACATGCAAATTCTTGAAATCCAATTAATTTAAACAAATAGATACATTTTAATTTGGAGACACTATCTAGATGACATTTTTGCTATTGCACGAAGAAGAAGAGTGAAAGAGGTACACAATTTGATTAATAAATTCCACAATAGTATTCAATATACGGTTGAACTAGAATCAAACGAACATCTCCTTTTTCTGGATATTATGATGTATGACAAGCCAAACCATGAACTTTGATATTATGTACATAGAAAACCTACTCACACTGGAAAATACCTTACATACAAGTCATTCCATCCGCAAGCACGCAAAATTTGAGTAGTGGACACTTTGTTCAACAGAGCCATACGCTTGTGTGACAACAGCCATGTGGAACAGGAGAGCAATCATAACTTTGAAATTTTAAAAGCAAATGGTTATCCATTAGAAATGTTAAAAATAGAGAGATAAATAGATGTCTTTATTTGTCGGTCAAATTCATCAGTGGTACACTGTTATCAACGAACGGACCCAAATAAAAGTCAGACTCTAGTACTTAATATATTAATATAAAATATAAATAATAAATAACAGTTTTTTGAATTTTGAATTTTGCTTAATAATTTACACGCGTAATCTAAACTACTTAGTCACAAACACATATAAGCGCTTACTTAACAGATATTTTGATAATTGCTCTCCAAAGCTATACTCCGACTTAGTGTCTGGTTGCCTTAATTTATGGGGCAGAGCATTATACAATTTGGTAGCCCTGGCTTTAAACGAGTAATCGAAGTTCCGCGACGAGCGCTCAACAGGAATGTTGCCAACACGTCAAGAACGTCGAATAGAGTCATTAGGTTGGAAAAAAAGTTGGTCTAAAAAATTGGAGAGCTTAAGTTTACGCATTCTATCAAGTGTGGTAAGTGTTATGTATTCTAGACGTTCATTTACCGTGTGTAGGGTCAGTTTTTCATAAAACGTTATAATATCGGATTGGTCCACCATTTTGAACCCAATCCTTTTGGTTTTAACTTTACCAATAGTTGGGTCATAGTTTTTGGCTACCTGAACATAGGCAAATCGACGGAATCTATAGTTTTTAATAAACCATCACTTTAGTAAGGACTCCACGGTTTTTTGACAGTCCTGCAGGTGAGTGGAGCATCCATATACTTGTAAACCATTGTCAAGGTGTGAAAGGACGACGGATTTGAAAACGATAGGGAATAATTTTGATGATATATTCTTTTTGTTGCATAAAATTTGATTACCTTTGAAGCTCATTTTTTGGGTGACCTTTTTGACGTGACCGTCAAACTTGAGCTTTTCATCAAAATTTATTCCTAGGTACTTGAAGGAAGTTACGCTTTGTACGTTATTGCCTTTGATAGTAATATGGTTAGGGAATAGGTGTTCATTGCGCATGTTCCGGTCACAGAATATCATGAATTTTGTCTTAGTCCAGTTTATGTCCATTGAGTTAGTCGCGCACCAGTCATCAACATTTTCCAGAAATGTACGGATCCTTGANTGTTCATTGCGCATGTTCCGGTCACAAAATATCATAAATTTTGTCTTAGTCCAGTTTATGTCCATTGAGTTAGTCGCGCACCAGTCATCAACATTTTCCAGAAATGTACGCATCCTTGATAGCTGATGACAGGGGTTGGAATCACCCAACGCTCCAGCCAGATCGTCCGCGTAAGTCGTAATTAGTTCATTTAAAGTATCGGGTACGTCATCGAAGTACAGCAAAAAGAGTAATGGTCCCAGTATTGAGCCTTGAGGTACACCGCCATGCAGATTGAAAGATTTTGAGATTTCCTGCCCAACTTTGATTTTATAGTGTCTGTTGGTCAAGTAGTTGGCAATTATCCTTAAAAGATAAGCAGGTAGTTGAAAACAATCTTGTAGTTTCAACATTAAACGTTTATAGCATATAGAATCAAAAGCCTTTTGCAAGTCTACAAAAAACCCCTGCTGCAATAAGTTTAGAGTCTAACAAATCAAAAATTCTTTAGAAGAATTTGATTAAAGCGTGGGTTGTCGAGCGGCCTTTACGGAAACCAAATTTGCTCTCATGCATGTTCAAATTATTCTTGATTATATGATTCAGTATGTTTTGTGCAATTATATTTTTAAAAACTTTAGAGAAAAATGGTAGGACTGATTTTGGTCGGTAGCTGGATGGACCGGTTTTGCTGGAGGATTGCTTAAGCATTGGTGTTATAAAAGCAGTTCTCCAGCAGGTAAGAAATGTCCCCAAAAGAATTGCATTATTGAATATTTCAGCAAGGATTGGGGCAAGCAGGTCATTCGTCATTCGCAGCCAGAATTATTTTGGTAGGGGTATCAGTTATTCCAGCGCAGTTGTCATTTTAACATTTGTCATCACTTTCAGTATTACATCACTAGTAATTATTGGAATATCGTTTGTCGGGTGATTCCTTAGGTTGTAGTGAAAGTTGATGAGGAATTGGGATTGATTCTAATTACGAACAGTAAAGGCAGCCGAAAGATGCCCAGCAATTTTATTCATGTCTAAAATTGTGTTCCCACCCACCAAGAGTTTGGATATTTGAAAGGGGTGGCAACCTTCCCCACTCATTTCTTTGTAGGCCCACCATCATTCCTGAGATGAGCGAGCCTTCTCAAACTCTTTCTTAAAGTAATCATTCTGGGCTTTGCGGGCGAGGTTATTGGTTGAATTACGGGATACTTTGTACGTTTGGCGTATTGAGTCAACATTACCAGAGTTGTTTAGAATTGCTTTACGCTTCGCTTTACGCAGGTGGTTTGTGTGGTGGCTATGTTTTGAAAGTTTACCGTTAAACCAAGGGGTCGAGATTCGAGAGCGTATCCTTCTTTTTACTAGTGGGCAGTGTTTCTTTACAGGGTGTGAAAGCGCAAAACAAAATAGTTCAAGTTTGTTGTTGACATCAATAGCTGCATGTACAAGGGACCAATTTACTTTAACTACATCACAACGGAAATCACTTACAACAAAACTTTTGTAATTATGCGCATGCGCAATTTTAAGGGAAAAATGGACTTTGGGCATTTTGCAGACAATGTATGTAAGATCATGATCTGAATAAAAGGTGTTAAGCAACATGGGATGATTTACGGTAATAAAAGTGATCTATTAATGTGCTTTTATTGTTTGAGATACGTGTAGGGATTTTGATCAGCTGCAAAAAGCCAAAGCCATTCATGAGTCTTAGCAATTCAGCCGCTGCTGGATAACCACTGGATAGAAGGAAAAGATTAAAGTCGCCAGTCACACATATGTCCTCTGAAATGCCAATGAGGTGAGTGATGGTGTCAGATAGAATTTAAAAAAATGAAATTGCTGGGGTAATTGAGGTGGGTGGTGTGTAAATGAAGAGGACAATTAGTGGTTTATTGGCCAGAAAATAAATCTGTATACACATATGTTCTATTTTGTTTTGGAAATTGAAAGTGGAGGTGTCAGTTAAGTCTACGTTAAGTCGGTAGTCACTTGTAAATTAATGTATGTATACAAGAATTTTATAATGCTATTATAAGTTGCATGTCACTTAAGGTTATTATATTAAGGGTATTTAAGACATTAATTAAATTGATTAGATAGGGCCGGTCTTAATTGTGGGCACTTTTGGATATATCAATGTGCCTGTCATATTGTGAAAGTTACGATTATAGTGACCTTAATAAAATAGACCAGAACCAGAACCAGAATCGACTGTGTGTATAGATTATTAGTCCACCACCGTATCTCTTTCTGTCTTTGCGAAACAAGTTGTAATTATTTACGCGCAAATTGTCGTCCAAATCAAATTCGTCGCGCCAAGTTTTCGAGATGCAGAGAATGTCAAAACCGTAGAGTTCCACGTCATTTTTAAAAAAAGTTAATTTGCAAGAGGAAAGACTGCGCACATTCAGGTGGCCGATCTTGAAACCGGACTGTAATGTTACCACTACATCATTGATAGAATGCTCATTACGTAAAATTAAGTTTGGGTTAAGAATACTGCTATGAAAAGTATCATCGTTATTGTCACAGGAATGAAAAGAAGAAAGACACGCAACGCAGTAAATATTAAATTCACTATCTATCTAAACTTATGTTTAGACATTAAAACACATTTCTTGTGTAAATACTTAGAGCAGCCCGTACATGCAACAACACATGACTTTATGATTCTGGGACTGCAAAGGGGCCTAATTTTTCCAGTTTCGCAGAGTGGGCATTCAAAGATTGTACCAGAAACGCTACAAAAATTTAGGCTTTGCACAATGGGGTCAGTTAATGATAAACAGTTATTACATGTCCACGAGTTAGAAGTCTGTAGATTTTTAAATTTGTGCAGAGGAATGTTGATGCATGTACGGTGCACCGTGCCGAAGTAATTATTAATTTAGAGATAATTTTTTGGAATTAAATTTTTTACAATAGGTGCACTTTTTGATATGCTTACGCGGTGGTGCGGAAGTGGAGTTTAATGGTTCCGGATCTTGACATGGATTCCTTCCAGTCACCAGCACTGAGCCTTGATCCATGACATTGGGGATTAAATGTTGTCCAGATGTTGAAGGCACTGGTTAAAGGGGGGTGGGGTGAGCGATTGTTGAGGTTGTGGGGGTAGGGGAGAGGGAAGGGGCAAGTGATATTTTTGAAGAGCAGCCTGTACATCTCCAATTTGCACGAACACTCGAATAGTCCTGTGGCCGAATCGGCGGTACACAATCCTTCCGTTGGAAGTTTTGTAAGCAGGACTTGCATTGTAGAAAGTGTTGACGAGATATAATCGGCTTTGTGCATCGTGCACATTGCATGTTTTATGCATCCAGGCCAGATTGTGCTGAATACAAATAAATGGAATTTATGGCAGCAAGGAAAATCAATTTGTGAAATTGAGAATTTTTGTAGTTTGAATCAACTTGCCCTTAAGGCAATTTTGCGAATCGGGCAAGTTGACACAATTCAGCAATAGTATACACAAACTAGTTTGGGAACGAATCTTTACAATTGTCAAACCGTATATAATAATTATTGGGAGGGACCCCAGGATGTAGGGTGAATGCAGGGAAGGAATACAACATATCCAGCTGTTCTCAGTGCCGAATGGGAAGGAAAGACACGTTGCACCTGATACTGTGCTCCAGCGCAGAAGATCAATATTTTGATAGTGATCAAATCCCCCTTTTAAGAATTATTTCTTCCGCAACAGAATACACAAATGCAACTAGGGTTGTCTTCAATCCGATAGCTTACATTCCACTCAAGGGTGAAAAAATTTAGGATCTTCAGATTATTATAACTGATGAATTTGGAAAACCTTCATCATTCAACGACAAACCTTGCACGGTGACACTACATTTCCGACAAAGACAATGAGAGAAATTGTTTGTTTTTGCAAACCCTGCAATCTCCAGCCAACGCAGAGGGGAGGAGGAGGGTTAGTTTCAACAACGAGAGATTATCTCGTCTCCCTCAACTCAAAATCTAAAGCAATAAAGAAAACTACAACAAAATCCCAGAAAGGCGGTGGCAAGAAACAAAAGTCTGCCAGTAAGAAGTTGGCTACGAAGCGGAAAACATCCAAGAAATCAAAGTCTAAAAATGAATTATTCTTCCCCTGCAGACCTATTCTCCCTACCGCCCACAGACGTCACAGTTCAATGCTCTGACTTTCAAAAGTACTCCTTTTTGTCCAGCGTCAAAGATAATACAAGACCGATTGAATTTGTAATCAGCGGAAATGAATCCAAATATTTGGAGTTGGCGCAAAGATTCGTCTATGTAAAGGCTCATCTTTGCTTGCAAGACGAGGATCATTACCAACCAATGAATCCGTCGCGCCTGGAAATTTGTTTTTTCACTCACTTTTTTAAAACTGTTGCACAGCACTTAATAATACTGTGGTGTTTAAATCGTCCAATTTATACCCTACTATGCTTGGATACAGACGCAGCTGGGTTACGGGAGCGCTATGAAAAAATGTGAGCTTTCAAATGCTCTATTTTTTTAGGACTCCAGTCCGGATGAATATGACGCTGACAAGAATCCTGGATTTAAGAACAGAAAAGCCCTAGCAGCGAGTAGTAGCCTCTTTGAATTAATAGGAAAATTAAGTTCCGGAATAATGCAACAGCCTCGCCTGTTACCGCCTAATATTAATGTAAGCATAACCCTGAGACGGAGTACTCCAGAATTTGCTATTCGGAGCTCCACTACCAGTAAGACTGGAGTTACTGGTTGTCTCTACGAATTTAGCATTGATGAAATTACAATGTACATACGGAAGCATTGCTTACATCCAGACATTGTCCACTTGCACCAACAAATGCTTAACCGCAATGAGAAATAGTATCTAAGTATCCATATCGCCGTGCTCAAATCAAAACGTTTCAGATCGCACTTGGCTCTCTTGGGACAGTATCGGAGGTGGTATTTGCTGGAGATTTGCCTGAGATTGTGACGGTCGGAGTGGTTACTTCCCAACCCGCATTAGGAGCTCTAAACAAAAACCCATCCAACTTTGCATCTTAAAATTTGACCTCAATTAAGACTACCTCGGATGATCAAGAAGTTGGATACAGAACAATCCCTTTTGACTTTTTGAACACGCACTTTTTACTCGCCTATAACTCTACGTTCTTGGCCGCTGAAGACCCGATTAATGGGAATGACTTGAGTCGAACGGATATCGCATCTGGCTATGTGTTTGCAGTATTTGATCTACTGCCAGAGAGAAGCGCAAATGCAATTTGTTTGCCAAGAACTGGCCAAGTTAAAGTGCAGCTAACATTTTCTACAGCCTTGACGAAGCCGCTTCTCTGCATCTGTTACGGTCTGTTTTCTACTGTTGTCAAAATTGACAATAGTAGAAAATGATGTCACAGTCAACTAGAAGACTTGAAACTGACACACTGGAATCCGCACTTTCCAAGCTACTGAGTAACTCACGTGTCAAGTCATGGTATGTTCTAGCAGCTGATGAAGATGTAAAAATTGCAGCGTATCCTGCAGCAATAATAAGGAATGTAGACCCCACAGGCCAACCTGGGAGACATTGGTTGTCATTTTTTATGGAAACATCAGCAGAATATGAATACTTTGATTCATATAGAAGAAGCATATCTTTTTATAATGTAATTTGACCCAGTGGATTAATGATTGCTGTAATTACTATAGCTAGGCAAAGTAATTTTAGTGTAGTTTGTGGACAATTTTGCCTGTATTTCTTGCATTATAGAGCACTTTGTTGGCCAATAAGTAATATTTTAAGAACATTTTCTAAAATTCCTAAGCAGAATGATGGCATAATTTCTAAATTTTATAAAAATATATTGGTACTAAAATTTAAATGTAGTAGGCAGAGTTCTAGTTGTAGAAAACAAAATAGATTGTAAGCAATTTTTTTAAAAATAAATAAAATCAAATTGGCTATACATGTTGTATTCATTGAACCGGATGGCATCTGCCCTTCGAGTACCCTCAGCTCATATTCTAGTTTATCCCCTCGCTTGAAGCAGTGAGGGACGCGAAAAGAGATGCATGGCGAAAATACTGCAGTGATATTGAGACGTTGCCACAAGCATCTAGGCTTTATAGAATGCTTGTGGCAGACAAATCAATTCAAATGGGTCCACTAGAGCTACCGAATGGATCCTACACAACAAGTGCTGGAGAATCGATCGAACATCTACTGTTGACTCACTTTCCTGACCTGCCGCAAGGAAGTACGAAGAGTAGTCGTCGGTATGGTGAGTAGAGGGGAAATCCCGACACAATTGATTCGATTGTCTCTGCAAGTTTAATTAAAAGGGCAATCGGGTCGTTTGGTGCT
>JAAXYW010002555.1:0-14799 GCA_036851895.1 Orthonychiurus folsomi | reverse complement strand
AATTTCAAACCAACAGTATGCGATACTTTCCAAAATATTTATTTCCTGTCAGGCACAATCGAATGCGGAGGGTAAATAATACTCTAATTCTCGACGCCCTGCTTCGTAAAATTGAGTGGATTACTTTTGTCAAGATCGCAATCCTCGTCCTGCGAAGCGTCTGCTTTCCCTGAACTCGCCGAATTCATGTGGTCGTTGTCGACCTGAGGATTAGTTCATTGAACGTACAAAAGAAAACAAACGTGCGTGCTTGTCTCAGTTTGAGTTTGACACACAAAACCGCAGATTTAGGAGGCATTTATTTGTTGGAAGGTTCATCCAGTCCAACTGAAATAGCGCAATTAAATTAATTAATTAAATAAATAAATTAATTAAATTAAAGCAGTAGTGCAGGGCTTGCAAGTAAGCTTGCACGAAATCAAAAAAA
Source organism: Orthonychiurus folsomi (assembly GCA_036851895.1). Classification (NCBI taxonomy): domain Eukaryota; kingdom Metazoa; phylum Arthropoda; class Collembola; order Poduromorpha; family Onychiuridae; genus Orthonychiurus; species Orthonychiurus folsomi. Next base: position 14,372 of record JAAXYW010002555.1, on the reverse strand, counting down.
AATAAACACTACGCCGTGCATGTTTGTCGTCAAAACATCTACAAAAATATTTACTACATTTATTAATCCAGCTTTTCCATTCCTTATACGCATTTTACAGTAAGTAGAAACGCAAGTAAGTATAACCAAAATGCCAGATAAGGTGAAATCTAACGCGATGAGTTAGTTCTACGCCAGTAAAATTCGTGCTGGCCTTGGATTTAAATTGGTAAACACAAAGGATTAATTTTGTTTTCACTTAGCTTAGCGTGTCATATGTTTTAATTTCTCGTAATTTAAAATATCCTTTGGCGACAGTGAGACAGTGACTTGGCGCAGGGCCCTCTCAAAGTCTGCTTGGGTGACTAGAATTGTTGAGTCAGTATCCGCTGAGCCGTCTATAAACAAATACAAAATTCACACTTCCATTCGAGTTCAATGTGCATATTTTGTCTACTGCGCCTTCCACCGCGACCACACCAACAAAGCAACACAATTTAGAATATCTCAAAACGTAAAAAAGGCAATGACCGTGCTCCTTGAACTTTGTAAACATTTCCGAGCAAATTTGCGTGACATTTAGAACGTTGAACCTGAGCAAATGAAAGCAAATTTGTTCTCTTTACCTGCTTCCAAAAGTGTTATTCTCCTCTCAATTGCTATCATGTATGCATTTGAACACAGGGCGGACAAATCCGCACCAGTCATCCCACTTGGCAGTCTTCCAGAAATGGCATCCAAATCCACGTCTGAGCTCATGTTAAACCTTAAAAAACCCAAGAGTCAAACAAAATTACAGGGATGGCAACAAAACAAGATAACAAGACACACATATATCTGCAATCTAAGAATTTTGATCATTCGCGACGTTAAGTGACGCAGATACAACTTTCCTAGTATCACATTTGACTCACTTTCTGGTTTGAGCTTGTAATATTTTCTTAAAAGTATCACCATCTGTGCTTGGTCCGATGTACAACAGTTTATCAAACCTGTGCAAAAAACATTACTTATTATAATGACCTTCTAAAAAGGGCAACATTCATCCACAAGTTCGCACGCGCTATGATTATTAGGGTTTATGAATCCAAATGTTTACACCTCCCAGGGCGCAGGAGAGCTGAATCGATGAGGTCCGGACGATTTGTTGCACCCAAGATGAATACAAACGATTTGTTTTGTGTTCCATCCATCTCAGCCAGAATTTGGGAAACCACTCTACAAACATTTCAATCTTTTCAATCCTTGAAAATGTTCTTCCCAGAAACCTCATCTTGGCTCACCTGTCCATGACACCTCCGGAATCCCCGCTTTTCCCTCGGTTCGGAGCTAAAGCATCTAGTTCGTCAAAGAAAACAATACACGGCGCACAACTCCGGGCTTTCTCGAATACTAAGGGGGGAACAATCTTGTCTTTATTCAATCAGATCACTGCCTCAATTAGAGGTTGCCATTTGACACAGTATAGCACAATTTTACTTCTTAATTCTACTTTATACGATTTCTTTTCAAATCTTAACAATCAAAAAATCAAGTAAAAACAACCAGTATTGAATGAAATGGAAATTAATGTTTTATTTGACTTGTCAGAAAGGAAATGCAGGAGTTAAAAAATCTCACCTTCCCTCACATTCTGTTCGCTTTGCCCCACGTACATATTGAGCAATTCTGGCCCCTTGACGCTGATAAACCCTAATTTAAATTCAGTTGCCACTGCCTTAGCCACAAGAGTTTTACCGGTACCAGGTGGTCCGTATAATAAAATCCCTGTATAACACAGTGGTAATTGAGTAGTGATAAAATTTAATGTAGCACTGAGTGATTCATGTTAGCATGAAATTTACCAGAACGCATCAATCCAGACTGAAAGAAATGAGGAAATCGAAGAGGAAGTTGAATTGAATTGATCAACTCTGATTTAATCTCATTTAGCCCTCCAATATCCTCCCAATTCACATGCGGAACCTTCCCGATGTTCAAACCAGTTCCACCAAACCCGAACCCACTCTCTAGTTCGTCTAAACAAGGCACGGGGCATGCAAATATTAAAATGTAAACGTTAGATATTTTTCTTGAACTTCCCTCGCTCCACGGGCTCTTTGGTTCAAACAAAAGCCCAACTATGCATAAACTTCAAGGATAATGTATTGTGATTACCCAATGCTCCACTTAGATGGTTTTCATTTGAGCACGAGCCTCCTAAACAACTTCCTTTGAACAATTTCCTCATCATTGTGCAAGAATGAAAATGGAGACGAATTTAAGCCACATCCTACAAAGGCGCTCCTTCACAAAATATTAATGAATTAGTCACCGCATATTAGTTAGCGTCGACCTATTGTTTCCACTCAAAAAATTTTCTTCTGAGTAATGAATGCACAAAAACTTGGTGAAGATGCATAAGAAGGAAAGTAAAACTTTTTTTTGGAAGCAGCAGATAAGATTCAGAATTAGGAATGGATTTCATGGATGGATTTCCTGTTCGTTTGAACTTTGTGGCATAACAAAAAAATGTTAAATCATGTTGAATTACAGGTCAAGTGCCATCCTACGTGCTCAAATGAAAACCCTACTCCACAGATGCATTGCTACTAAATTATACTCGAAGGGTTGTTTACCTCACAGCCGCAGCCAGTAGGGCAAAAACGTCATCAAATTCTTTTAAGGAAGGCCTCCGCTTCAGCCCATTAATTAACCATTTAGAAGCACTTTCGTCAAACTCCACGCCACATGCATTAGTCATCCAGTTCATTATTCCCTCCAACTGACTAGTAGTTGCGGTCTTTCCAGTTTCCATATCGCTGTCAAAATTTGTCGGACACTCATTCAGGAGTAGAGAAACGCGAATGTGGTGGTGAAAGGAATGGGCCAAGGCTTGTGATACTTTCTCCGGGGCGTGAGTCACGCCGACAAAAAATGAGTTCAACTTGTCCACCCCCGTATTCATGCACGCGTTCTGACACTCGGTAAGGAAGTCTTGAAAAGCAAGAATAACCCTTTTGTCCTCACGTCCTTCCTTGTCTTTTCCAAGTAACTATGTAATCCACAAATTGCATTTAGATCACGGTTGGCTGTTGGTGGTAAGTGAATAGTATAAGCACACGCCTCTCAATTTCTCAAGTCGGTTTATATCAAAATTTGGTAAAATACCTTCATGAAGAATAAAATTAAACGCATCCTAGTGCATGGGGCTGTACCTTGCTCTACCATATTAAGTCCAGTATAAGTTATGGGTTACAAACTCATCCACCTAACGCTACGCTAAAACAATATTTGATGACACATACAGCACGCACGCATGGTTTGACAAATTGCACTCACAATTCCCCTTCTTGCGTGCAGAAAACCATACAAAATAGCTCAAACAAAGAAACATACTTACGTGTATATTAGTCATCATAGCAAGGCAAGGAAGATTGAGCTTAATTTGTTGAACAAGGGTCTTCAATTTTGCTTCTGTGTACGCACCCGTGTCTCCAATCAGATTGATTGCGTTTACCACATGTAAATTTACCCCGAATAACCTTGCAGCCCCCTGACCAACTGAAGACAAACGATTTCCAATCGCACCAGACAATAAGATGTGTGGGGGGAAATTAGTAGCTCTTATTCCTAGGGTTAGTGCTTTCACTATTTTCTCCGAATACTGAAGAAGAGTTGGGTGAATAAACGATTGCGGGCAGTCACGAATGTGATATCCATTTATTGCGTTATTTGGCCGTACGTATAGAGTTGTGTAATCCGAAGAGACAATGAAAAGTTGGTTTCTTCCGTATCTGATTCCACCCGCCGAACCTTTTTGAAACTGGAGATTTGTAACCACGTAGTCTGATACGACCTGACCAGGTTTCTGGCTAACCGAGTTGGGAAGGGTGACTGACACTACTTGATTCCTGGATATATATTTTGGCATGTGAAAATGTTGATTTAGAGCTGCATCTGCTCCAATGTCGTTAATTGTATCTGTGCTCTTCAGCGGAGTCAATTCCAAAAGCCCAGCTTTAATAGGATAAAAATGTCTCAATGACTTGGCGTCAATCCTGGGATCGGGAGCACTTAAGATTGAAATTAATTGAAATTCCTCTGGGTATCGTCTTTGGATAAAAGGTAGCTCGCAAGATTTCCTCAAATTGTACTCTGCAATACTAGTCAAAATTGCAGTAAATCTGCATTCGCAACTGCTTCCTGCACCCACAGCATTTTTTTCCTCGTCGACGTCTTCATAAAATAAAATTTGACAGATGAACTTTGGAGAGGATGAACTTGAAACTCCGGCAGGTGCAACAGCAACCCATGCGGAATCTTCTAAATGTGTCACAGACTTGTAGAAATTTGAAATAAATAAGGTTCGATCGATATCAATGTCATCCAATCCAAGAGTCGCTCCCTTAGTAGTTTTACCCTTTGCTTTAAGATACTTAGCACAGAGCAAACTCGGATTGATGCGAAAGCGGACTTTGGATAGTTGTATACTTTTGCGTAAAGCTTGAAATAATGCCAGGATGATCACTTTGATTGCTTTCCGAAAAGGCGTAGACTCGCAAAAGAAGATCAGGTCAATTGCAATAGAGAAGTTAGCACAAAAATTATTATTTTGTGCCATAGCTGCGAGTTGATGAAGAGAAATTCACTCAACAAATTAAAGAATACTGCTGCCGCAGTGCAGTTATACGAACTGTAAACCCATTCCGTCCGGCAAATTGAGAAATCCCCGTATCCGCATTTTGGCAGCAAACGATTCCAAGCGTCATCTACACGAGCACACTTCGATATACCAAATCAGATGGGGCACTCTGATCTTCTCTTCACTACTTTCACAATAACTGCGAAACAGAATCTCCTTTTGTTTCTTCTCAAAATTTTGAAATGATGATATGAACTTGCCAACTTATTGTAACAAAATGTACACCACTTTGTTGAACCTAACCTTGTACTTATTTCCTCAGAAGAACACGCAAGGGTTAAATGTAGGGTTTTAGGAAAGTTACAAGCACTCAATGCAATTTCAATGCAAAAGACCAACCGGGTTTGAAAAATATCACGGCGGGACTCTTGAGAGGATTTAGTTGCCCATTTGGTATGGCAAACGAGAAGAGAAGACATGAAACGAAAATCATTCGCACTTAACAGGAGCAATTGTCCTTTTTTAAAGTTGACTGTTCTTCTGGACTTCCTTTTTTCTTTGGTGTAGGGAAGGTCAACCCGAAGCTGTCAACATGAGGTTTGTAAAAATTATGTTACTTATGTCGTTATCTTTCCTAAGTTAAGCAGTTGTGAATTGTTGTTGAGTTCTCAAAATTGGGTATTCTGCTTGCATAATATATAGGCTAACTGTGGATGGATTATCAGTCCTCTTTCCATATGACTACATCTACCCTGAGCAGTTTTCCTACATGGCAGAGCTGAAACGAGCCCTGGATGCAAAGGTAACGAAATAGTCAGTAGTGGCAATAGTGAAAATCATACATGGGCAGGCCAGGGGAGGGGTCGGGGCCCCAAAGTCGAATTTGCCATTTTTAAGACCCAAAATACGTAAAAACAGCTCAAACCAAGGGCCCCATGGTCGAATTTGCTATTTTTTTTGACCCAAAATACGTAAAAACAGCTTAAACCGAAAAAAATTTCTTGCCTCTGGCGGCCGCCGCTCCGCGGGCACCGCCGCAAGCGGCGGGCGAAGGGGTTTCTTATAATCTCTAGGGGAGGGCGTCTGACCCTTTCTTACAAGCCCATGTATGGTGAAAATGTAATTGTAATCCAAGGCGCTAATTTAGCATTTAGAGCTAGTACAAGAGTTATAGCTAAGCATTTCTCCATTATTGGTTGCAACATTACCCGCACCGGGAGTAGTTTTCTTGGCTAAGTTAAGATCTTTAAATGTTCGTGCACTGATTAATTGTAGTTTGACTTCAAAGGGACATTGCATGTTGGAAATGCCATCTGGAACGGGGAAGACGGTATCACTATTGTCTCTCATCGTCGCTTACATGGACGCATATCCACTGACTGTTTCCAAACTCATTTATTGTTCTCGAACTGTTCCTGAAATCGAAAAGGTTTTGGAGGAGCTGAAGTTCCTGCTTGATTTCTACGAAAAGGAAACAGGGCAAATACCTAAGCTAGTCGGTCTCGCCCTCAGTTCAAGGAAAAATTTGTGTATTCACCCTACAGTACGTTTCTAAAGTACATTTACATTTTACAAAAATATCAATTCATGAACCTTTTTTAATTTACCCAGGTTAGTAAAGAGAAAGACGGCAAAATAGTGGATGGCAGGTGCCAAAGCCTGACGGCTTCATATGTAAGAGCACGGCATCAGAAGGACGAATCTGTTTCAGTTTGTAGTTTCTATGAGTCATTTGATGAGTTTGGACGGGAGTTCCCTATTCCTTCTGGAGTGTACAGTCTGGATGACTTCAAGAATTATGGACAGGAAAAGGGCTGGTGTCCCTACTTCTTGGCAAGGCACACCGTAAGTGTATTTAAATGGTTTAGACCTTAAATTTACCCAATTTGAGGCATTGTTAATTAGTACATACATTTTTCAACCTATAGATCGCCCACGCCAATATTGTGGTTTATAGTTACCATTATCTCTTGGACCCAAAAATTGCAGATATAGTTTCGAAGGAAATGTCCAGAACATCCGTTGTAGTTTTTGACGAAGCTCATAACATTGGTGACTGATACCCTCAATTAGTTACTCAAAACAATTTGAATTTACTAACTAAATGTTGTTAATTGGTTGACAGACAATGTTTGCATCGATTCAATGAGTGTGAAAATTAATAGAAGAATACTAGATAAATGCACAAACAACCTACTCACATTGGAGAGGACGATCGAAAAGTAAACAGTTTTGCCTTGACTGCTTAATTTGATTGGAATTCTTTTGTTATTACCTTTCTTTGGAATTGTGCAGTGTGAAAGAAAGTGACACGAAGAAGCTAAGGGAAGAGTATTATCGATTGGTGGAAGGACTGAAGGATGCCAGTGTGGCCAGGGACTCGGACATGGTTTTAGCTAATCCAGTTTTACCTGATGAAATTTTAAAGGAAGCTGTGCCTGGAAACATTCGTAATGCCGAACACTTTTTATTTTTTCTCAAGAAAGTAGTTGAGTATTTGAAAATGCGTCTACGAATACAACACGTTGTCCAAGAATCTCCGGCAGGCTTTCTTAAAGATATTAACGGCAAGATTTGCATAGAACGAAAACCTTTAAGGTAAGCTGAAGCCTATTTGTTATTTGATTTGAAAGCTTTACTTACGAATTTCTAATTCATTCAACGCAGATTTTGCGCAGAAAGGCTGGCATCTTTAATCCGAACTCTTGAAATAGCTGATATGTCAGACTTTTCACCACTAGTTCTGATCTGCCAGTTTGCCACCTTGGTTTCAACTTACACGAAAGGCTTTACTATCATAATCGAGCCTTTTGATGAAAAATCTCCAACCGTTTCCAATCCAATTCTCCACTTCAGTTGTCTGGACTCGTCTATTGCAATTAAACCGGTGTTTGATAGATTCCAATCAGTTGTTATAACGTCTGGCACGCTATCGCCGCTGGAAATGTATCCAAAAATATTGGACTTTGTTCCAAAATTAATGACATCTTTCACAATGACACTGGCTAGGCAGTGCATTTTGCCGATGGTAATCATAGGGTTATACGCCTAAAGTTATACAATGTTCTGAGATCTAAACCACAGATTTAATGGCTTGGTGTTGCTTGATTTGCAGATCGTGTCTAAAGGAAATGACCAAGTCGCCATGTCTTCCAAGTACGAGACAAGGGAGGATATTGCTGTTATTCGGAATTATGGTAGCTTACTTGTGGAGATGGCTTCAATAGTGCCAGATGGAATGGTTTGCTTTTTCACTTCGTACTTATACATGGAGAATGTTGTGGCCAGTTGGTACGATCAAGGTATGTCCGTAAAACGAGTAAAATAATATTATAAATACGTGCTTTCTTCTAAATTGGACAATAAATGCAGGAATCATTGATCAGCTTCTGAAATACAAACTCATGTTCATTGAAACACAGGATGCAGCGGAGACAAGCTTGGCTCTTTTCAATTATATAAAGGTGAGTTCAAATTGTTGAATTAGTATTTGTAAAATAATTATTAATTTGATTATGATAAATTGGTTTGGTTAGTTAAAACCTGCCTTAATTAGTAACAGTTTTGGATGTATCAATTTGCCTGACATATTGTGAAAGTTATGCTTCTGCTTATCCTTAATGAGTAAAACCAGATATGTGAATTTTCAGGCTTGTGAGAATGGCAGAGGCGCAGTACTACTTTCGGTAGCTCGTGGAAAAGTCTCTGAAGGTGTTGATTTCGATCACCATTTAGGCCGAGCTGTGCTTATGTTTGGCATTCCTTACGTGTATACTCAATCGCGAATATTAAAGGCTAGGTTGGAATACTTGAGAGACCAATTTCAGGTTAGCTAAATCAGTTCAAGCTTTTAATTGGCCTCTAATTCGGCCTGGCATTTATGACTTTGTTTTCAGATAAAGGAGAACGACTTTCTCACCTTTGATGCTATGCGTCATGCCGCGCAGTGTGTTGGGAGAGTGCTTAGAGGAAAAACTGATTATGGGATCATGATTCTTGCAGATAAGGTGTGTTTAGAAAATAATACACCCGTGAGAAACTTGATGTTGATACAAACAATTTCTTTCAGCGATTTTCTCGTTCGGACAAGAGAAATAAATTGCCCAAATGGATTCAGGAGCATCTGAGGGACTCGTTTTGCAATCTCTCTGTTGAGGAATCTGTTCAGGTGACTGCTTTGAAGTAACCCAATTGCTGAATTCAACATGTTTAAATTGTGTTTTCATTTTTGATTCATGTTATCGTTTTAGATATCTAAGAAGTGGTTGAAACAAATGGCGCAACCTTTCACAAGGGAGGACCAGCTTGGCGTATCTCTCCTAACTTTGGAACAATTACAAAGTGATGATATGCAGAAGAAAATTTTCCAGAGAGCACAACAGGCCTGATTGTTTTTGTTTTATAACAGTTTCTATTTTTAAGTTTAAAGAAGTTTTTTCTTACACTCAAGTTACGTTACAGTCGTACAATGTGGCTAAAACTATTTTCAGTATTTTGGATAAAATGAGAGGTTGTTTCTATTCGCATCTCACCATTTTCAACTTTTATTGCCATTGCCATTGCTACTTCAGTGATTGAGTACACATTGTTATGAGTTCACTTTGAGGGGTAGATAAGTATTGCTATTTGTACTAGAAAATTATATGAGGGGACTTAAAGTTCAACAAAAATACTATAAACAGAATATAAGGTCGCAGTAGATTTTTCTAGATTGAGCAATAAGAATATTACCGTAATACTTTCAAGACAGTAGTTGAATAATTACGATTCCGGAATACACTCAGAGTTTTCTGATAGGAAATATTTTCTTCCGACTGCTAAGGTCTTCTCAAATGCAGCAGCGAGCTAATTCATTTTACTAATTAGGCCGTTTTAATTTCAGCATAGCTAAAGACTAGTCCTTGGAACTTCATCGTCAAGCTAATAAAGCAATATAAGCGTAAAAGACGTTACAGCAAGAATTCTTTCCACGTTTGATATCCAATTTTTAGTAGCATGTTACTTACCGCTGATAATTCTTCGTCTGTGAAAATTCGCTTCAGTTGCAGACGCACAGGTACTAACATCATGAGGAAAAATGGAAAGAACAATGCAGCTTCCCTGGCTGACATAACAGTCCTGCATTACAGTAATTTTCATAATTATTAAAATGCTTCTAAGCAGTTTTTTCATATTAGTAATTCTTGAATAAAGCTGTTCCTTATTTTAATTTGTTGATCAACTAACTGTACAAAGTGTCAACAATATGGTAATATTTAAGTTTGACCAGGAATGGTGAACAAAACTCACACAAGAAACACAAGACACCCAAGTTGAACTGCTGTGTACATATGCATCTTGTGGCTTCTAACCTGCATTATAAGCAAATTAGTCAAACACTTTATAGTATTTTGGCAATTTAGTATTGATTTAGATTGCTTATTCTCTCCTTGTGTACGGCACCTGATTAAGAAATATGCTTTTAGAGGGCTAATCCATATTTTTATTTGTTAAATGAAATTTTATGTTGTCTCCTAGCAAATTTCTCACTTTGTAACTTAAAATTTAGTGCCATTGTAACTTAAGATGAAGTTTGTAGACTGACTCACCCTTTTCACATAGCTTTCATTTGGGTGATGTATTGGAGGAATGAATAGTAATTTGAATCTGGCAAAGGATAAAGGTAAACATTTGATTTTAAAAGTAGGTTTCGCGTCAAAGGAACAAAGGAATGGATGCATTACATGATGCTCATAGTGGGCTAACGCTAAACTGGTTAACTAACCTGGCAAATAACTGAGTAGACAGCAAGGCCGTTACCCCCATGTACATGAACACACCAAATAAAATGGCTAGCGGAAGAGTCGAAAGGAATGGAGCTAATAATGTGGAACAACCAACCAGAGTACTGATGGCTAAAGCTGTCAATCTTTGCTCTAAAGCAGCGTCAAATGTATTAATTAATACAGTGACAGGTGTATAAGTATATAATAAAAGCTCTTTTAGGTGTACCTTTCACTCCGAGGAAAGCAGGCTTCTCCCCAGGCGGGTTGGTTTTCGAGAATACCGTGAGTGCATCGACGTGAGCGATTGCCCTCATTGGTGGTGAACAAACCCAAGGTCCTCCAAATATTGCGGAAATCAGGTTTATGATAGTTAACAGTTGCACGTCCAAATGAAATCCTGCACCTTTGGTTAGACGTCTTTCTTTGGTGTTGATCATGAGTCTGGAAATGCGAAGTTTTAATTACTGGTTATCGATTTGACTTACTTCCAAATCCCATGAATTAAATAAAAAGTAATGTAGCTTATTACTCGCAAATTTGCGTAGTCATTGCAATAATAATCAGAATTAGAGAAGCCGGTAGAAAGGTTGCGACTCCAATCCAATAACTGTAGGGCTTTGATATGCCCAATGGACTTATCAACCAACCCCTTTCCTGGGGACAAGTCGTCTCCAATCCTCTGGGAACTTTTAGCTTTTCCGTGTACGCATTCCGAGCACAATAATTAACCGTGAGCATAACTGCAATTGCAATTGGCACTGCAAAGTGTCCCAAGTGTTTCCTGACCTAGAAATGAAGCAATATTGTTTATTTTTCAATAAAGTTTAATTATTTACCGAATTGTCTTATCTTACCTTCTCGTTGAGGTAAACACTAGTCTTAAATTCACGGAGAAAGTAAGCGACGGTAAAAGTTCCAATTGTTAATATTGCACAAAGGAGAGCCGTGTTTGGCTGATGTTTGAGTACTTTTGTTTCCTCTGGAATAGGTATGACTGTTGTAGTTGCATCGAACATCCTTTGAGATTTAAAAAGTGTCATTTGTGAAATAGATGAGCTGCCAGTTTAGTAATTTTTGTTTACCAACCAATAGTAAGAGTTTGTTGAATTTGAAGAGAAATTCCGAAGACTGGGTCATGTTAATGTTGACCAATGGATGTTCTAAGAACGTTTTATAGATGCTGCGGAAACTCTCAAAAATTAAGAGGCAAGACGTCAGGGAAATGAAAATGTCTTGAGTGAACCGTGTCACCCATCTGATGAGAGTGTACACTTCGAATAATTCTCCAATTGCGGTTATTATAACCAACCAGGCACCAATCCAAACCCTCGTTGGCAAAAATTCAATTGTGAATAACTTGCATACCTGAAACAAAATGAATTTTAAGGAGACTGGTTGTAACTTTGAATAGTTGTAAGGAAATAGACCTTGAACAATATTTCATCAAAAATAAGTAGTGGAACTGTTGTTCCCACTAATAACAACGGCTGTCCAGAAAATATCGCGTAAAACATGCCTGCCCCGGCCGTAGGGAGGAGGGTTTCGGGAATGCCGATCAGATTCTGAGTTTTCTCGCCTGTTTTATTACTATATTTTATTCAGAATTTCACAAATTGATTTAAATATTTTCAATTACCCATTAGGACAGCAAATGGGACGATTTGAGCAAGTGAAGCAAAATACATAAACACGACGGCAGCGAGGCATTGCGAATTTAAAGCATCTAAGATGTCCGATTTATACTTCGGATAACGTCTTTTGATGTCGTTTCTGAGGCCATATAAACAAAACACACAAGGTTTACAATTACCCAATATTGCGAGTTAGTATCTGTTGTGCAAAATAATAATTCAAGAATAAGCCAAATACGGGGTAGACCTAATTGATTGTATTCAAATGAATGTGCTATTGAACCGGGCATTACTTACATTAATCCACCAAAAGGCCGTCGAGTCCGAAGAAATGGGCTTTCGATTTCCTTATGTGCTTTTTTCAATTTAGCCCCTATATCAGAATAAAGTTTTAGGTCGACATCCTCGGGCGGCACATTAACCACAAAAAATTAATATCCTGACCTGATGTCTCTGGTCTTATGACTAATTCATCTTCTTCAGAAATAGATTCCGTAATAACCCTTGAACTTCTTCTCAGTGTCGTTCTAAGCCGAATAGAAATATTTTTTTCTTGCAGCTTATGTCTGGAAAGAAGGTCGTAGTTATCCCAATTCCCAGGCGAAATTGTTATACTCTCATCCAAAAACTGATTGATTCCAGCTATGATACCACCCAGACTTCTGGCTGCCAGTGTGGCTTCATAAAAATCCTATCACATGGCATATAAAATTCAAATACAGGAATAAAGTTTTCCGAGTTAATGATAAAACTTGTTCCAAGCTTACTCTATTCGACATTAGAGCTCCAAATGAACGTCCAATTTCCAGTTGATCAATATCCACATTTACAGGTACTAGTAGGATAGCGAGGAAGCGAACTGGGATTTCTACCTGTACAAAAAAACGTGACGAATTTACAGCTTATTAACCTACTCTTTCTCATCCTTGTTTACCCACAAATAATAACCTACTGACCTCTGTAACCTCAGGCATTAGCGAAGATTTCAGCAAGCGAACAAATATTATCGTCGGTTTGAGAAGGGTGTCAACATTGCCGACCATAATGACTGTAGCCTCTGCTCCAGGTGGTAAAAGATTTTTTAAACCACTTCCTTTTTCGGGTTGCTTGCTTTCACTTTTTTGCAAATATTGAGGAACGTGCATGTCATTACAAGTTACTCTGCTGTTCATTTCAATCTGACAAATCAAAATAACTAGATACAAAATGAATTACAATTTATCAAATAATGTCCTTGATTTACGTTGACAGAGTCCTGTCTCCCCTTCAGAGAGTCACGAGATCCCGTCTTTACGGAAGTTTTAGGAGCATCGGGTGAACTGCTTAAACTCATTTGCTGATTGGACACACTGGACCTTCTTCGACCAAACAATGATGAATCCTGGCCTGATACAATGGACATGGACCGCTTCTTTTCGTCGAATAGAGTCTGGACAAGAAAACCAAAATATTTCACTATACCGCCAATCGAAGCATTGTATTAATTTTAAACCTTTTTTTGTAAGAGCAAAAAACAGCTCACTTTACGAATAAAATGTTAAAAATTAGATGGAACCCGAAACAAAGCGGAGAACAGATCTGACGCAGAAATATTAAAGCTGTCAGGGTGTTTTCTCCTAGAATAATATAAGCCTACCTGAAGACCACTCGCTCCCAATGTGTTCACTACTTTCTTCAGTTTGAACCATCCCCTTTCTCCTTCTTCTAATTGTCTGTGTTTTGAAAGCAGGGTTGAAATAAGTTGAGGCATTTCATTGAGCCTGATTAAATTTCTAGCTGCAAGTTCTTCTGCCACTTTGGAAATAACTCCAAGGATACTTGTCTCGTTCAAGTCGGTCAGTAGAATCCCTGTGGAAGAAATTACAGATTGGAATTTTTTATACGGACTCTTAAGGCGTTGGTCTGAGATTTATAGCTTTGTCTTCGTAATAATGTTATCTTTTTTGGTGGACGTTCATTTGTTAACAATGATTTAATGCACCATAATTCCAGCATCAAAAACCCAATTTGAAGATTGCGTCTGGGGTTACGTGTCAGTTTACGTCGCCGCATTGACTCTGTTACTGACTCAACAAAGAACAAAGTCTGCTTTTTTCTACTAGTCTTAACAAGAAAGAAAATAGGCTTTAAGAATTTATTTGCAAATTTGTCTTGCAATTAGTCAGATAAATCAATTTCAGAGTCGGCGCATTGGGAACAGGAGTGTTCATAGTTAGTGTAATAAGTTTGGAGATTATACTTCATAATTAGAAAAAGTTTTCACCACTTGTTTCCAGGAGCGTTCGAAGGGTTGAGATGGAATTAAAGGTTAATGATGCAATGTGAGGATGGCCCCACCGGTCTCCTGAAATAGACAAGAAAATGCGTATTTCA
>JAAXYW010002554.1:0-11328 GCA_036851895.1 Orthonychiurus folsomi | reverse complement strand
GGTCTTGCATCCAATGAGAGACCTAATATATTCGCGGATGTAAGAAATACAATAAAAGATCATCGGTGGCGAAAAGGTATTCAAAAGAGCCGACAGCTATCAGTTGAACTTCAACAACATAGCTAATTGAGCGGAATAGTTAAGAGGTTTGAGTACCTTAGCAGCTTTCCATGCATGTTTTCTCATGTTAATTAGAATGTGACAAATGAGTGATGCAAAGAAATGCATTCCCTGTCAATTCGATGAATCATAGAATGAATTCATATCATGTACCATTCTCAACAGCAAAAGACCTGCATAAACAAGGTCAAGTAGCCCATGTAATTACTTAAAGTATAAAGTTATTCCTAAATGTTGATAAAAATGAACCGTCGTATTCAAGTCATAATATCTTTCCATACAACGTGTGTTTAATACGATAAATATTTCAAAAATCTGACATGACAAAGTTCAACCCATAAAAGAATACACGTTTTCGGGAACACTCCAATAAATACAGAAAAAGAGAATCCATCAGAAATTTACAATTTCTGTATCAAATCGAAAATCCCAGTTCCGACCTTCGCCGGCTTCCCCATAATAAGGCGGGCGGATGGATTTGTCAATTCATCACGTCTTCCTGGAATCCAACAAAAAAATTATATTAGTTTCTATTACCATCACATCACATGACTATTGTATGACTCCTAATTAATTGTATCCAATTCCCTCACCCGAAAGAGTAGCATCCTTCAGAAACGTAACAACAGTCTCAAAGCTCATTTGTTGAAGTGGACTGGATGAGGATTCAATTCCGATGCGATTGAAAGGCCTGTAAGCTCCTATGAATGTCATGTAGTCCGCAATGAGTGTCAGATGGCGAGGATCGACGGTAATTCCATATGCCTTAAATACATCCGACATTTCCTTCACAATCACCTTGGATGCAGCTTCAATTCCATAGTGCTTCGCCATCGTGTGGACATTGTTGCAATAGAGCTTACTGAGGTCCAAAAGATTAGGGTACAGGGCCATCGCCAAGATATTGATGCCCTCCGTCTTCAAACTCAATTTCTCCCCATCCGCATTCACAAATGCACGATTAATATTTGCGATTTGATGAATGACACCTTTCTCACACTCCTCCTTCAGAAGGGAATTCATGTTCATCTTGTCTGTGCTCAGCGGAAGCTTCAAAGTTACAGTGCAGTGCTCCTCTCTAATACGATCGAATTCATACGCAGTTATGTAGTCATCCTGCTCAATTACTGATCCAACTCGACTTTCATGTGTTGTTTGGGATACTCGAAATTGGGCTTCATCCTCTTCTCCATCGGATTCATTCTCATTGGGTTCCGCGTTCATCGGGGGATCCTCGCCTAAATCCTCATGTTCTTCTTCCGGGTCCGGGAGTCTTTCCTCCTCCTCTGGGGCATCATATTCACGCTCTGCTTGACGGGCACGTCGCGCTGCTTGGGTTGCATCCTCATCATCTCCCTCCGGCTCATCATCCGAACTCACATGCCCCTCCCCACCACCCCTCCTCTCATTTTCTTCAAAATTATTTTGTTTGGGCGGAGCCTCATCCTCATCGCCACCAGCAATTATGTCCTCCTCCGGTTTACTCGCACCTCGACCTTTCTTCTTGGAGGATGCTCCAACCGCCGGCCCACGTTTCGTCTTCGTCACCTTCCGTATGGCGGGAAGGAGACGATGTCTGAGGAAGACTTTCTCAAAATAGCGAAGGATGTGGGATGGTTTGATCCAAAAACGATCCTCGTACTCCTCCTCAGCCAGAAAAGTAAATTTGAGGGTGTAGACTCGATCCTGGGAAGTCAAAGCAATTCTCTCCGTGACTTGGACTTGTTGGAGAACTTGGGATAAAGTTGCTCGGGTTAAGCGAAGGCGGAGACCCTCTGCTTCCTCCTCCGTCACGGTGGGAAGAAATGGAATGTCCATACTTGGTGTACGAATTTTCTCAGAAGCGACCATTAAAATTTCTCGAAGTCGCGGAATCCCCAACGTCACGTTCATTTCACCACGCCCAGCAAAGTGAAATGTATTGAGTGTCATTTGAGTTGACGGTTCTCCGATTGACTGGGCGGCGAGGACACCAACAGCGTCCCCGGGTGAACTTTGAGCTCTCATGGCTTTGTAGTAAACCAAACTGCTGAATCTCCTACTATAACCTCCCTTAGAAATGTGGTCGTTCAGCGTCGCCTCCAATGTCTCTGATACGGAACTGTAATTGGCATCTGGCCTCCATATGCTCACCACTGGGTCCGGACATCTTTCGAACATTTCCTTATATTTTTTCTTGAAAGCGTCCGGTAACTTGTACCATCTTTTCTGTAATTCCTCAGTCCGAGCAGTTCTGCCGGTGGCCGGATTTATTAGGAATGGATCAAATGTATTAATGTCCATCATTCTCAGATCCGAATAGAATCTTAAGAAACCGCTTTGTCGATATCCTCGTGGTAACCCACGGTTAGTGCGCCTCCATCCTTCTACCTGGAGAGTAAAGAGGGTAAATTATATTAGAGTTGTAATTGATATCGTATCATGGACATTCGTTTAATCAAATTCACCCTTTCACACTTATAGTCTTCTATCTTTCTGAATGGGCCCAGCGATTCAATTTTCGGGAGGTCTTCTGGATCAAGAACTCCTTCAGCATTCTCATCCAAAAATCCCATCATTTTCGGTTTCAAAAATTGGGATTTGCACACGTCTAACCCGTCCTCACCGTACAAAAACTATAACCCGAAATAGAATTGTACAGGCACTTTAAGATAAAATTGTCCTGAACATCTTGGTTATTGATATCATCAACATTATGTTACCTGAATCACACTTCCATCACTATCCCTCACAGTTCCATCGTACTGCGTCGTAACACCCTCCAACAATTTAACCAAACAGCGTTGTAAGTACCCACTTCGACTTGTCTTCACAGCAGTATCAATCAAACCCTTCAAAGAATCAAGTTTAACTTTAAATGTAAATAACCCATTGATTTCTCAGAAGTCGGACATTCAGATTCAGAAACAATTAGTAAAATGCCTACTTCACGCCCTGCCATGCAATGAAAGAAAAACTCCTGTGGTCGAATCCCAGTTAGAAAGCGGGCGGAAATGAAACCACCAGCTCGTGCGCTGGTATCGTATGGCTTGAAACTTGGCAATGATCTGCCGGATATTGTCAGAGGAGGACGCTTCCCTTCCAACTCAATTTGACCGAGGAGGCAAGACATTTGCATGGTGTTTACAGTTGAGCCCTTAGCACCGGACTGGACGAGTAATTGAAGGTTATTTTGAGGGAAAATGCTCACAAGTCCATGTGGTAGACATGCCCTGCAAATCAAAATGCATTAAAATCATCCCATATTGATAGGCAGTACATGACACACAATATGAGTAAACCAACTCAAGTGTGTTTCAATTAGAGAATATTGCTTACCTATTAATATTATTATTACACGTGTCCAAGACGTATTTGTAGCTTTGATCCAGCATAGCTCTCAACTTTGGATCCCCAGACCGATGAACTTGTTCCAGTTTTTCCGTGAGTAACTCCGGTTCAATGTCTGGTGTGGCTCCTACTCCATAAGATGCAGCCGAATGTCCAATCCCTTTCGCTTCCTCCATTAATCCTGCTCGCTCGGCATCGGCTCGCGTTTTGACGAGAACATCCTTCACACCCAGCGTGAATCCTTCCCATTGAAGAAAATTTGTCATCAGCCGCGAAAACGCACTTAAAAGAGATCCGACAGCAGCATTTCCGTATAACTAGAAGAGAAGAGAAATTATTATTCATAGGTCTCATGACACATACATGCATGGTAATCTGAAATATTGACACACCTCAAAGAACACATGGCAAAGACCATACGGAGTAGCGCCCAAATGCACCTTGTCAAGAATTCCAGACAGGAGTTGACCTTTACGAAATATCACTGCGGATTCCGACATATCATCCGACTTTAGTTTGCCTCCAGCTTTCCAATGGCGTTCTGGGTACTGTCGCCATTCCTGTCAAAAATATGTTAGAATTAAGCAACAAATCTGAAATCTCCAATGTTAATGCTTGATGTATTAGACAATTCGCTCACAAAACTTACATCACTTTTAATTTTTGCTGAAGAAGTGAACGTTGGTGGGATTCGTCCATAAGGAACCAAATTCTTAATAATTGTTGAAATAACTTGTTTCCCAGACCAAAGGGCCTCCGGTTTGAGTATAGTCGGTGGCTCTGTTGTAAATAGTTTTGTGTAGTCATTCAACGCAAAGTAAACTAACTGATGGTAATCAGCCTGTGTAAAAAATCGGCCGCGGACTGTGAGCTTTACGGCTGCTACAACATGATCTTGAATTAAGCCTCCAAGTGGCGTTCCATCCTTCGGTGTGAGAAAATGGCTGCACACGTTAACTAAACACAGCAAGACAAATATTGTACTATACATATATACACATTCTGCCACGCTACCTCCAATTCAAACTTACCCAGATTACTTGCTTCACTTCGACCTAAACTGTTTTGCGGAAAATGAGCATTCATCTCGTCTCCATCAAAATCGGCGTTGTAATGCTTGCAATTGGCATAGTGAAGGCGAAAAACTTTCTCACCGTGCAACACTCGGGCTCTATTTGGAAATTCATCAGATACCCAAGTTTTATCTTCTTCCACATCTTCCATGTTGCATGAAGTATTTAAACAGTGCTACTTACCTGTGAGCCATTATAGAAGGTCTATGCAGGGAAGGTTGCCGATTCAGCAAAAGCATGTCACCATTTTGCAGGTGACGATGAACGGTTTTAATTCCCTTAAAACTGGAGGCCGACAACTTGTCAGACACCAAAAGTCTCCTCGCAATTCCTTCACGCTGGGAAAGATTTTTTCCATCCAGGCGACTGACTTGCCCTAACTCATTTTCCACGGATACAGCACTGCAAAACGAAAAGAAACATGTCAATATTGATATAAAACAAAATCAAGTCAAGCTTCTGATGTGCCCTAGTACCCTGGATGAACGTCAGGTCCGTTGATGACCATCTTCCTCAGCATATTCACATTCCAAAATGTAACAGGGGTTGGAAATGTAAGGACTTTTGCAAAAACATCCGGGATCCCAATTTCCTCAATGTGAATGTTGGGATCAGGAGTAATGACAGTTCGGGCAGCAAAGTTGACTCGTTTTCCCATCATATGCATGCGGAACAGACCATCCTTCTTCTCAATGATTTGTTTCAGGCCCATAATCTGAGCCACTGCCTGAGCATTTGATAATTTACCCTTGTCCCTGTCCATCACGTGATCCACATCCACTTGCAGCTCCTTCCAAATTGCCTCCAACTTGTCATTTAAGTCAGTTCCAGTTATTTCTTTTATTGCCCTCTGCATTGAAGATAAATCATGGCATACTGTCAATTACATTCAGGATGCCAATGTGCTCAGTGCAATCTTTAGAACGTACTAATTTACCATAGCTTCCGGCGAAAGTGTGTCAATTCCCTTCCTAATTGCCTGTAGTGTGTAGTTCATAATAGAGCTAGTTTGCATAACGAAACGAAGGCATAAATTCTGTGGGTGTTCAGTAGGTCTGTTTGCCACCATTTGAGCCTAAAATAGTTGCATTAAACGACCCATAAACCAAACCACGATAAAGGAAAGCGGTAGTCCTGCTCAAACTAGGTAAATCAAATGTACCGGACGATTCTTGGGTGGCGGAACCGGAACGACTTCCACAAAGAGAACATCTGTTGGTGATGCCAATTTGCTTGACTGCAAGACCGGGAAAGTAGCAGCAAGAAACTCGCTGTCCTTTAGCCAAAGCATTCTCAAATGATCTCTACACAGGGTGCAGATAAAATTGTTCTTAACAAAGCCAAATCAACACTCATACAAATTAGTTAAACTTACCGAGCTTCAAGCGGTGTCAAATATTTTTGACTTGGCGCTGTTGCAGACTTTGACGACCCTTGCTTATTCATCATCCGGTCCTCATCTTCGTCTTCTCCACCATAACTAGGCCCTGGGCGTTCATCGCCTTCGGTACGAACTCGACTACCATCATGTAATGTATAAACAATCTTGGACTCGAACAACATCATTTTCTTGCACACCATTCCACAGAGTGGACATTTCTTATTCATTTTTGCCATTTTGCCGACCCGTTTTAACACGCTCATCCTCATATTTTCTGTATTCCTTGTGGAAGCCACAGGCCTATCTTCCTTGTTGGCTGTAAACAAATTACAAAACTTAGATGTCTGTATGGACTTCAAGAATGTTCTTTCAACTATCTCCGACCTTTAACACAGCATTGCAACATTTTGTAATTTTACCTGTTCCCATGAACTCATGAAGGTACTCCTCAAACCTGGCTCCTAATTCATCACTTTCGTCGAAGGCAGCCCTTCCTTTCTTCATAGAATCATCAGCACCAATAATTCCAGCCAAAACGTCATCCGCCTCCTGTGCCTCTTTTAACATCCCTTTTCCTAAAAGTTTGAGCTGAGCAACTGATAAGTGCTTGACGCGTGCTGCAAACAAATAAATCGTAATTAATTAGTCCGTATCAAAGGTGCTAGAACAATGATCGCCTTCTTCATACGTGGAATTGTTATGGAATGGCATCCCAGGCAGCTGAGACGAAATATCTGCAAAATTGTTTTTGAGAACAGGGGGTTGATGACTGGAAGTGGGAGCTCAATATGACCAAAATGCCCTGGACAATACATAATAGTTTGCTGGCAGGTGCCACACATCCCGCCTTGATCGAATGGACCTGTAACACAGAAAGTAAAATTAATAAAGTTACATACAAACCGATCAAAGTTCGTCCCGCCCGTCAACTAGTTATTCAAATACATATATTAATAACACTATTTTAGCTTACCCATGCGTGGGTCATATAAACCCCCCGGAAGAGGATGATTTAATGCATTGAAAGATATTGGTGTAATGACCTTCACCACACTCAAGTCCCTGACCTCGTCGGCGGAGAAAAGACCGAATGAAATTCCAGTCGTCTCGAAATGAAGAGGCCCGCGGTGAACATAGGTTTTTCTCAACATTTTCTCAGCTAACTAGTGCGTATACTTAGGATGTATAAACTCCTGAAGAATAATTAATCCATATACTAATCGTTTTTTAATTGAAGCACTACGTTTTGTTTGAGGCAGTTGTAATAACCATTACACCGTGTGCTCATCTCTCCGTTCACTGACTTTCCCATGCGGCAGGAGCACTATGAATTTAATTTTCGCTACGTAAAATCCATTGAAATGTATACAGAGGGGGCCGAATTCTATGACCAATGGCCTCCATATCGGATGCGGTTTTTCACTCTTAATGCCAAAGCACCATCAGACTGCTAATATGAGAAATTAAAAAACTCTACTAGTTGTTTCCTTTAATACATAACTTTTCACACACTAACAAATTATTACTAGTGCAGTTTGACAAAGTTCCTTAGAAAATATAAGCTACTAAGCTACTTAATAAATGAATTGAAAATTTAAAAAAAAGCATAACCTTTGCTTATAAGAAGCGAAATTCACTCGGTGTAAAAATAACCGGATGGCGAATATGTAGTATTAATATGATTGAGCATCAACATACTTGTCCATGCAGTCAAAATAGATTTCAATCTCCCATTTAAGATAAATAACGCTAGAGATCATTCGTTATGTACTTTGTTCAGCACAGATAAAAAGCATCCTACACAAGGCACATACATTGGTAACTTAAGCACATTTTCCAGTTTCTAGCTGCACCTTAGATTCCGTTTGGTTTTTGAACATTGGCATTGTCTGACATCACAGATACGTTTGACAAATCTTATTTAGGCAATGTAGATGTGGAAGTAGGATATGAAGTTGACCTCAGCACAACTACATCTGATTGATCGACATAAACCGCCTTTGGTGGGTTCCTCGGCTTCGAAGTTGTCAGGGATAGCAAACGTTGCCTTTTTCGCGGCGGCAAAGTCCTATACCCCATATTTATTTGTTGCACATGGCACGGTGGAATTGGCATCTTAGTTCTGCAACCTGACGCTGCAACTGGGAAAGGGGTTAACGACCACTCGCGATTACCAGGCGTAGCTAAAGCAAAAAAAAATGTCAAGACAGAAATGCTCAACAAATGATCTTCAACACTCAATGACTCAATCTTAGAAGTGACTTACACATGTCATGATAGTCTCGAAGAACGTGGCTGGAATGAGATGCACATTCCTCCTCTGACGAAAAAGTCAAGGCGCAATGCTCGCACTTGAAACCTTGCTTTAGAAAATGCATCTGTGAAAAAATATAATTTATTTCTCTTGAATTTTATTCTATACCAAACGAGAAAAAAACCCTCTAGCTATGGCATGGCTTTACGAACCTGCATATGGACAAAGATATTTTTCAGGTCATCGCGTCTATGGCAGGAGAGAACAGCAGAACAAACTGGGCATAATAGAACGGCCAGGTCGCCATGCGTCTGAAATAAGAATGTTTCTAATCATGTTGAAACGGGAAAGCAAACAGATGCAAAAAATTTAAGGTACGTATAGAGCATGCGGTCGTACCTCATCAAAATGAGCTGCCAAAGCCGTCAGAGTTGATGTGCGGAATTCACAAAGTTCGCAACAATATGGCATATCATGTTGCCGATGACGTGTCCACATGTGGGTAATGAGAAATCTCTCTGTTGCAAAGGTGATTTTGCAAATCAGACACGTATGAGGTTGCTTCAGCATATAGTGCTCCTGCAAAATATGTTACAAGAGTACCAAGCATTAGTTTTAGTCGGAGTTCAAATCTTTGCATTACAGAATTATGTAATAGCTTACAATCTCCAAATGACGTTTCATTTTGTCCGTTCCAACTTCCTGCAAACAAAGATTGCAAATACGGCCAACCTCTGGGACCTTGTGCTCAAATGATATTATATGACCCATCAAGTGGCTTGCAACGCCAAAGCTTGAAGAAAACCGTTCTGGACAGAGTGTGCACTATAACAGCCAAAATAAATTGTGAACAGCATATTCTGTAAACATTTGTTTAGGCACAAACACAATTACAATCATCACTAAATATTTATAAATTTAAACTTACTTTGATTTCCTTCCAAGGGGAAGGTAGTTTAATATTCTTGTCCGGACTTTTTCTGACAGCAGATGCGTAGTAGTATTGAGCCAAGAACGTCTGTTTCTCCAAGTTTGGATTATCAAGATACTGTTGGATGTCGTCAACAGTCATTTCCTTCGGCTCCTCTCTCAATAGCGGCTGTGCAAGATTTTGTTTCCGTGGAAGACGTGGTACTATGGGCAGATCTTGTTTGTCGATTTGAGATTCATTTTTACCCTTCACGCGAGGTTGCTGCAAAGTTTGCTGAGAAGACATGATGTTCCTGGAAGATAAAGCGGACTGCTTCGTGTTTTGTGCCAGTCTAGGTTTGTCAGGCATTCTGACGAGTGTTGCCATACGAGTCAGTTTGAGTTTCCTCAAATACACCTTGCGCTTAGGCTGACATGGAGGATTAAGAATAGGTGCCGTGTCTTGTAAGTAATTGATGAAATTGATTGTCGTGGATGGTTGGTTGTCATTGGTGCTCAGAGACTTCACGCTGGTAATCTTAGGAAAACCGTCATTTAGCAAGGGTTCAAATCCCGGAGGAATGTGGGTAATTGGTTGACCCCTGAACGAATCCATTCCAGAGACTAGAGAACCCGCCTATCAAATAGAAAGGGAGACAAGTTTCAGTAGTTGCATATTATGTGCAGTAGTAGCAACCTAGGGGTTAGAAAGCACTTTAAACTACTGACAATGAATCATTGCCCAATGGGCTACCCGAACATCCTTGTAAAGATTACACTCCACAGCTACGCCTATTCATGTTTATTAATGAGAAGGCTAACTCCCAAACCTAGCAATGTGCTATTTAAATGTACTCATGTTAATGGCTAATACTAATGCTGCTTATCCAGTGGTTCAGCATTCAACTTAAGAGTAAGAACCTAAGAACAGTTATCCGACCACCCAAGGACTTCCCAACCTTCCAACTTACAGGGCAATTAAACGCCTTAACCCAGAAGTGCTAAGGATTTTTTAATTGATAAGGAAAATGTTAAATTTATTTCATAGTTTGAGTTGGATTGTACGGTTAGGTACCCATGAAAATTTTCAAGTCCCTAACCCAGAAGGATGGTACTAAAATTCAAAGTCATCTTGAGCAAAAAGATTGTCATTGCTTGAAACGAAATTTGGCGGGGTCTAAAGTGACCTCCGAGCTCACATTACACCTTCGCCTGATTTCAACAAACTTGCCCGCGCCTTGTACTTTCCTAAGAATCTTGTTTGGAATAAAATATCGTCCAAAGATGACGACCGTTAAAAATGCTGAGGTGCATCATGACCTCGGTGGTCACTTTTGACTCCGCCAAATTTCGTTTCAAGCAATGATAAGACTTCGAGTGTTTCGTCAAAATGACTGAATTTTAGACCCGACCCATCGCTCTGGGTTAGGGACATTGAAAATTTTCATCGGTACCTAACGCTGCAATCCAACCTATAGATTGAAAGCAAAAATTAAATTTCTCTGGTTACTGTACTGTCAGATTGGAATTAAGCTGCCTTAAATTGACTTTGAATTCAAGAGTTGTCATGAAATGTAACA
The DNA here is from genome assembly GCA_036851895.1 of Orthonychiurus folsomi. Classification (NCBI taxonomy): domain Eukaryota; kingdom Metazoa; phylum Arthropoda; class Collembola; order Poduromorpha; family Onychiuridae; genus Orthonychiurus; species Orthonychiurus folsomi. The sequence goes on along the minus strand of JAAXYW010002554.1, from coordinate 681 downwards.
CCAGCAGATATACCTGCTCTGAAATGCCGTGTCAAATGGGCTTTAGTAATACCACCATTTCCCTCGTGTTCGTGTTCCACTCCACCTTCCACACATGCATGCATCCACGTTGACGTCGACGGCGTCTACCTTTCACTCACGCAAGAGCACGGCATGGTCAAATATACCATGGTAGGTCACATGTGACCTCAATTATTCAGTCAACAATAAATACAGTCATTACTACTACTTTCTAGTTTACAACATTAACATTAACTCAGTGCTTACCTGAAGAAGGCTGAAAGAAGAAAAACTGCTTGAGAAGAAGCCGAGGATGGATTCAAAGATTGGTTTTCCCTCCGTCCAATCCTCGTATCTCACGCGCCCCATGCTAACAATGCAATAATGTAATGCAAAATTCAATAAAGGACCAAGAGTTTGTCTTCATGGAGTGATTAATATCAATCAATGTCAAATAGCTTGTACACAGATAGTTAACTCATTATTAACACAATAAAAACTTGTGTTTTGAGGCACTTCAAAATATTTTGAATCATTTTCCCAAAGGTATGCAATGCACTCTCCCTAAATCCAGGGTTGGGTCAATCCGGATTAAGGATTGAGGATTACTAATCGGGATTAAGGATTACTAATCCTTAATCTCAAATCCCGTAAAAAATAATTTTTGCAATTAATCCTCAA
>JAAXYW010002553.1:0-14804 GCA_036851895.1 Orthonychiurus folsomi | reverse complement strand
GGCGCAGCGTAAACAATTAACTCACGGTTAAATCCACGAGTTCCGTTTCCGTCAATCACCGATTAGAAAGTAATTTGCTCAATTAGCCGAGCCGACTTTACGTACAGTCATAATTATAAGTTGCAAGCGCAAATTTCGTAGAGCCACAATAGCAAATTCTCTAGGAAGTAAACTGCTAATACATAACTTTGCACCCAAGATTGAGAATAAAATGTGTAGTTATATTGGTTACGATTACGTTCTAATCTGGAACATTCTTGTTCTCATAATAGTATCAGGGATTACAATATGCGGTGTTTCAGAAACCTCGGTAATGGATATTTGTTCCTGTGTTAAATATACGTACAATTAAAAACATATATAAGCTTTCATCGGGCAGAGTTTAAATTTTCTTCTCAATCACAGGCAGAGCCAGATCTTTCGCTGGAACCAGATGAAAACGGCAATGTGTTCATGCGCAGTACACACGCTGTGGCGCCAGCTATAAATATTCGGTCTCTTGAGGAAGGAGAACAGCTAATAAAAGGGTTTTTTATTTATGATAAAATTAAAGTCGACTGGGATCCGATGGATGAGCCAATTGCTTTTAGAAAACCTAATTATATTACATTTGGAGAAATGCTCAATCAATCCCAACTCAATTACATTTGGCGAAACACTAAGAACAATTACAATCCGTCAACCGGAATTCTTGAACGGGACGCTTGGTGACCTTCTAAGAACAGCTCCAAATATTGTGGATCTTCACATTTCAGATACTAAAATTTATCTCGCTGACATCACAAATAGTGGTGGAAGCATAAAACATCTTTTCATACAGGATTCTGAGATATCAATCTCAGAGACTGAGAGTAAGATGGAACTCGTTATGTATTTATACCTTGTTGTGATTGTTTAATCCAAACTTCATTCTTTGGTCCAGATCCAATACTGCCAATACGAAAATGGTCGAGGCTCAGTATTTTCAGCACCAGGCTGATTAAATGGAGAGCTGAGTCAAGTGCTACAAGCCGTGCAAGAAAGCATTCAGAGAATTGAGATAAAAAACATGGGCGTAATCCACATATCAAACTTGGAATTTACAGAGCTACAAGAATTTGAGGTTCGTCGTTGTGTATTCGACGCAGAGTCCTCAAAGCATTAATTTCCCGACTTTGCAAGAATTCACTCTTCGCAATGCAAGTTTAAATCCTAACGCTGTAGTTTTCAGCGACAGCCTATACTCCATGAAACTCAAGGATGTCAAACTAATTGGTGGGGGTTTACATCATTTGACAAAAACAACTTCAAACCTGGTTCGTCTGGAAGTTAGTGGATATGTACAATGCAAAGATTCCATCCAATTAGAGGCACCGATTCCGATGAAGCACTTAGAAAAATTAGAAATTTATTCCAGTGAACTAAGTCCACATATTTTTGAATTTCCTGAATTGCTGGAGTTAGTCATTACGGACACAGTTTTCGTCAATGGCACACTTCACGATTTTCTGAAATCGACAACAAGTTTGGAGGATCTATACATTGAAGCAATACGAGAAACTGCAAAAGAGGAAGGGGAGGTATTCCTTGCACAGCTCCCTCTGGAAACACTTGTTAGGCTGTCAATTTCCCAAGTGAAATGTTTCTGTGATAATATCGAAGCTATTGTATTTGAAAAACTGACTAGTTTATATTTGGAAGAACTAGATGTAACACCCTCCTGCTTGAAGTCAATATTTGTTAATTTTGCCACACTTTTCCCAGAAATGAATGATGTTGAGATTGGGATTGGTCTCGTCTTGAGCCCTGCAGCGGCTCTTTCAATTATCAATGCGCCCCGAACAACTTTTATGACATTTTTATTTGAATTTGATCCACAAGTCAAGACCTACGAGTTTGGAAAGGTAATGGAAATACTGAGAGAGGCAGGAATCAATAAATATGTCAGAGGTTACTACCAACAACAAAACCTGGGTGCGGAGCCATTGCCAAGCGTACGGCATTTGTCCATGAGACGAAATTTTCAAGATGCAAATCCAAAATGGGAACTTAGTAATGAATTCACGGCTCAACTCGACGACGTCAAAGACTTTCAATCCCACGCGAAAGACACAACACTCGTATTTGTTTATTTTGCAATCTTCTACATCGTCATATTAACAGGAGTGATTGGGAACGTGATTAGTGCCTTCATTCTTGTGAATGAAACGATGGAATTCGTCATGTTTGATTCTCCTCAGCCTTACATTTTTTGACTCAATTGTGATTGTTAGCTATTTTGTTAGCTCGTTCTTTACAATTGGATTATTCAAAAGTTTGTTTCTGGAGGTTGGAAGGAAACAAGTGTATCTGGAGTCGGAGGAACGTCTTTGGATGGCGGAACAAAATCCTTTGGACGCCTTTGTCGTCTACCCCATCAAAAAATCCGGTAGGTGTTGACTAAGTTGGCACACACAGTATTAAACTGATACTACTTAACTGTATTATGTATTAGCATACACTGGATCGGTGTACTCAACAGTTTTAATTGCCCTGGAAAGATTCATAGCCGTTTGCATGCCGCTTAGAGCCAGAGAGCTCCTTAAGACAACAAATACAAAAATTGCAATATTAAGCGTATTGGCCATTTCAATCATATTTAATCTACCACGTTGGATTGAATCATACGAGTGGGACTTCTACACCTCTGACAGCCATTATTGGAATGATTTTTACAAACCCAAATTAATGCGAATAGAGATGTACTACATCATTTATCACCAATGCTTATGGCCCGTCTTGATGTATGTCTTGCCGTTCGTACTTCTCGGAGTATTCAATTTCAAGATAGCAAAACAGGTATGTCCTAGATGAATTATTGCTAAAAGCATGGAATTTCATGTTGTGTACACGCAATTTGGTATATATTGTGCAGATTTTATCTTCATCCCGATTTCGCCGTACTTCAGCAACTTCTTCAACAGCTCAAACTGATCCGGAAGTCCTATCTGTAACTAAGATGCTCCTTTGTGTGGTTGTAGTTTTTGTAATGTTAAACAGCATTCATATTTCTATAATTGTATACTTCTTTCTTGCCTACGAAGGAGTTGAAATTTCAACAATTGAGGCCCTTGCAGGGATTCCCATAATAGTTAATTCCTCGGTCAATTTCTTTATTTACATGATGCTGGGAAAGACCTTTAGGACTGAGTTTCTTAAACTTATACCCAATGTGCTGAAATCTTGGTTCGGACATACATGTACTCGAGCCCCAGACGAAGGTGTGGCAACAGCTACCATGGATTCGAGTAAAAGCGCTACCCACCAAACAGGGGACGTTGAACTGAGTTCTGTAATTACTTGAATCCCGGAGATGCAGCAATGATGTTCTTCGTAACATTAACATAAGTCAAACCCAGTGTGAACGTTTAGTACAACATTTTTGTCACCTGCATTCAAGGATAAGCGCCAAATGCTAGTCATCGCAGACAGCCTTCGTGCTGCTAGCCAAGCACTATTCAACTACATAAGCGCAGAAGCATACATTTAAAAATAATATGAATAAATATTAGCTTAATATACAAATTGACTTGAAGGATCAATAAAAGAATTCATTTACGAACAGGAAGGATAGAAATTTAAATATAGAATAAAGGCAAATTTCTTCCCCTAATGCTCAGCGAAGGCAACAAAATGATCTGACAAATATTTCACACAAGTTGTTCGTGGTGCAATAAAACAAGAGACTATAGTAGTGGACGTAAGAAATGTAAATATTTGTATTGTAAATTTATTGAATTTTGATTATTGTCCTCACATCCTGTCCGCGTCCTTCGGTCAATTTCTCCGCAAATACTTCAGTTAACCCAACGTTACAGAAATCCTCTAATTAAATATCTACTTAATTCATGTTATAAAGAATGCTTGGAATTTGTAACACAAATTCTGATATTTCCCCACAGTGTATCATTTGATATTCCGCATAAATCGCTTTGGAATGCCCAAACTGAATCCGCTGTGGTCAAATCGTCATGATATGATGTGAGAACGCAAGCATATAAGTTTAGTCAGGTGTGTAAACAGTGAAATGCTAAAAAAATTGCAATTCCAGATAGTGCTGGTCCCGGCCACGCCACGCACGCAACCACACAATTACCTGGTTCATCCCTAGACATGCGAAATTTTGGTTTGTTCTTGTTGTGCCCCTGTGTGTAATCTGTATGGGGTAGTTCAGTCTGAGTGGCAGTGGCAAGCAAGTTGCCGGTATACTAAAAACATACACATGCTAAACGCATACCATTCACTCACGTTTTGACCTTGGCCGAGCGGGCAGCAGCCGACTCCAACCAAATACTTGTTTTGCTGTGCTTTGATTTAACGAACCCACTTAATTTGTTGCTCAATTTGTCCAGTGCATTAGTTTATTCGAGATGTTAGTACCCAAGTACAGGTTAACCTACTTCGATTGCAGAGGAAGAGGAGAGCCAATAAGATTTGGCATTTGCTGGAGTTCCTTTTGAAGATGCTCGCATTGACTATGCGGACTACTATGCGGATCAAGTTGAATGGAACAAGGTCAAGGAAGACGCTCAAAGTAAGTGCATTAAATAATTATAAGATTACACATTTTGCACCATTATTTTTGAGCTGTATTAACTAATTAACTGGCTAAATGTCTTTTGTGCGCAGAATATCCATGCGGACAACTCCCCGTGCTGAAAATGGATGGAAAAGTATTGGCTCAAACCGGTAATAATTTCATTATTGAGATGTTGCTATATTAATGGGCTCTTAATTTTGTTCTCATTTTGATTTTGTCAATGTAATCGCAGGTGCCATTTGTCGGTACTTGGGCAAATTGTGCAAAGTAGCCGGATATGATGAATTTGAAGCCGCAAAATGTGATGAAATGATTTGCGCTCACTCGGACCTTGCAGCAAGTAAGGGATAAAATAAAATTCCAATGTTACTTTACCCCTACTAACTTTACCTTTACCAATTGCAAATTATTGCTTGGTAGTGTTGTATGGGTTCGATTGGGTATGGGTTCGGGTTCGGTTTTTTGAAATTTAAATTAATGGGGTATGGGTTTGGGTTCGGTTCGCTGTTTGAAAACGAGGATTCGGGTTTAGAGTATGGGTTCGAGCAAGTAAAACAGTACGGGTTCGGGTCCAAGAAACCCTAATAAAGCCCATTTAAAAACCCTAATAAAGCCCATTTAAAAACCCTAAAACCCATAAAAAGCCACGAGCTCAAAGGATTTTTGATTATGGGTCGGGTTTGGGTACAAATTATTTTTTTCTTCGGGGACACGGGTTCGGGTTCAACCGAGTGAGGGTTCAGGGTTGGGGTTTTGCGCGAACATGTACCCGAACCCCTATACGAACCCATAAAAAAACCCGAACCTATACAACACTATTGCTTGGTAGTTGTTTGGCCCGTGGTCAATGAATTTGACGAAAGAGAAGAAGAGGGAAGGCACAGCCAAACTCATGGCGGAGACTTTCCCAAAGTTCTTTGCCAAATTTAACGAAATCCTTGAGAAGAATGGTTGATTCCTTGTTGGGAAGAGGCTCTCTTATGCTGACTTTACAATTGCTCACAACTTTCAATTCTACAATGAGTTGATTGGTAAGGAGGAGAACATGTTCGTCAAATATCCAGCTATCCAGTCCCATCAGGAGTTGGTGTTGAATGCCCCTGGAATCAAGAAGTGGATAAAACGTCGCCCGGTTACCCAGTTTTGAATTCTTCACAATCGCTTTACTGAGCTTCCAAGTGAAAATATGCAAACTTGCATTCGTGTACACGCAATTTGTATAGTGCAGATCTTATCGGCATTCCGATTTCGCCGTACTACAGCAACTTCTTCACCAGCTCAAACTAAGATGCTCCTTTCTGTGGTTGAAGTTTTTGTAGTGTTAAATAGCACTCATAGTTCTATAATTGTACACTTGCTTCTTGCCTACGAAGGGGTTGAAATTTCAACGATTGAGGCCCTTGCCGGGATTCCCATAATCGTTAATTCCTCGGTCAATTTCTTTATTTACATGATGCTCGGGAAGACGTTTCGGACCGAGTTTCTTAAATATGTTTCTAGAGTAGTCCAATTAGGGTTCGCAATCCGATCCGAAATCCGATCCGTCGGATTTTTGCGGATCGGATGGTCGGTCCGATCCGACGAAATCCGATCGGACCGGATCGACAATTCAATCCGATCCGTCGGGTCGGAATTCGTCGGATTGCATGCTAAATATCGGATTTTGATCCGATCCGAAATCCGATCCGCCGGATTTTGCGGAACGGATCGAACATTCAATCCGATCTGAGGAAATCCGATCGGATCGAATCAACCGTTCAATCCGACCCGATCCGATCCGTCGGATTGCGAACCTTAAGTCCGATCTTGGTTCCGGCATGGTACTAATGCCGTAGTCGAAATAGCTATTCGAGTAAAAACGCAACATGTCAAACAGGGAACGTTGAACTGAGTTCTGTAAGCACTTAAAATATTGAGATACAACAATACATATATTTAACCTTAACTAGTCCAACTCACAAGGTAACATTGTGTACTAAAGCTCAAACCTAGAGTTCTCACTATACTATTCACATGCCTCCACTGACCAAAATAAGATAAGTTGAAAGTAGTTCCCTGGAATAATCTAAACACAACTCGTGGAACCATCGGGAACAGACAACACATTTTATCATTCGGCGGGATTCCTCTTCGCAACATGGATTACAAGCGCAATTGTCCCAATTCTTGTTCTGTCCTCCAAGATGGTCGACAATAGCATGTTTTCAAGTATTAAATTTTGTAGAATGAATATGTAATGTAGACACAAATGAATAAAGCCAAATCATACTCTGTAACCGGAGTCAACCATGACCTCGGTATCTTCTATTTCACGTGGGGTACGCCGTATTTTTTCAATCATTCTATCACGAACCAATTCAGCGGCTTTTCTTGTGTAGATAATCTGATTTTTGCGTTGTAATTCTTTGATGGAAAAGGGCGGGGGCCTTTCCGTAGCACATTCGCTATCCACCGTCTTCCTCTGCCATCACAGAAGGAAAATCTTTCCATCCTAATGATGCTGTACACATTATGATAGAGATGAACCACACAGTCGAAGCTATTCAGCTGTCGCAGGATGTTCTTAGCCATAATCAGTTTCCATTCTTTAGGATTGAACACGATATTTGCAACGTATATGTTGCTAAAGTGGAGTTAATAAGTCCGTCAAATATTGGTCGACGTAGTTCACAAATCTTCAGCTGGTTCTCCTTGTCGAAAAGTGAGTCCACCATGATGATTTCTTTCGCTTTGAAAAGAATCACCCTTAAAACCCAGTGGGAACCCTTGCATACAGGAAAAAGCACGATGTCTTTGTTGAGAGCTTCATGCCTGGCTACCGCCAAGCACAGGTGTTCGAAGTGATCATGCCCTTCTGCATAATTCCATGTGTGTGGGGGGAGAAGTAAAACCTGGTCGTCCAACTTGTGCCCCTCAATAATCACTAGGCAGAAGTCTTCAATAACGTCGCCATCCAAATACTGCTCACCAAGTAAAGAACTGCAGCCCCATGCTCTCATATTCCTCATTGCAATGGACTCTAAGGCGCGTTCGTAAAGTAAGTGGGGGGACTAATTAACTCATCTTCAATACCAGTACACTTGTCTTCGTGGATTACTGTGGTAGGCTTACACGCAGAAGATGAGGCGTGAGGTGTTCCAAAAATTTTCTTGGAAAGTGTTCTTTTTGCTTGAGAGAGGTCTGAGTCCGGGGCTGGTGAAACTTTGCTGATGAGTTCATGAATGGACGCTTTTCTAGTTCTACCTTTGAACTGCCTGCGCCTTTTGGTCAGTTTACTCAAACTGATTTCCGTGCAATCCTGTGCAGGAGGGTTGAATCCACTTGCTAGAGTCACGGCCAAAATATGTTCACAAATACCAGCCCAGCTGCAAGGGCAAGTGGCCCGGTTGTTTCTTTCTATCTGCACCAAGTACTTGGTTTTATCGTAAGGGTCAGAAGCGTCCCAGGATCCCCCTTGGGGATTATTAAAACAAGTACCATTTCGAACAATCATACTAGCCAGGCCAAGCCTTCCTTCAGTTCTTACGCCTCTTACTTTCTTCTTGTTCCTGAGGTGCAAGCATTCATTCCTTGAATACTTCGGCTATATCCTTTGCATCCAAATAAGCCTACGGAGGCAAAGGAACAGGAGACTTTTTTTGGCGTATTTCTCTTGAACTGTAGATGCCCAAGCCTAAAAACGATCGATTGATCTCTGCCACTTGCATAAGAGTCTGGTTGAGCAATATGATTACTAAAGAATCCATTCGCAAACATCTCCACCCTTGCGCATGTTTCATTACAAAATTTAAACTTTCGCTGAGGTTTGTTTTGTTGTGAGAGTGTGCTTCTGAAATGCTGGAAACTGGTTAGTGTAGAACCTTGCCGCTCTATTGCGAATGTCCACCTCTATGCTCTGTTCAACATATATTTTGAGTCATTGTGTCCAAGTGGCCCGAAGCTCCTCGTTAAGTTCATTGAACTCACTCTCCGTTGCGCACTGCAACAAGGCACAAACTTGTTAGAAACACATCAATCAATATAGTTCCAGTAAAGGTCACGAAAGTAAGGATTGGTCTGCTGGAGGAATGCAAAGGAATTTGGAAATAAGCGTTTTTTAAATCCATTATTGAGATATATTTATTTTTATTGAACAGCCAGAATAGAATGGAATCAACACTGATATTAGAGGCTGCCGGCTGGATTATGGCCTTATTTACAGACTGATAATTTATAACGAGTCTGTACTTATAAAAAATATATATAGTGAGATTATGGCCGGTTTTTATGGTTAGCCGCGCCGCCACCAGATGGCACCAGAAAACCGCAAGATATGGCGTATGCGCATGAGGTCATGTGGGATGGGGAGGAGCTTGCAAGAGGCGGAGCTTACAATGGGGCGAGTTTTCAAATAATTCAAGTTTTCTACTGGAAGATGGAATGTTTTATTGCTTGCTTGTTAAGAATCAATTTTTCAAGATTAAGCAACAATAAACCCGCGTTTTTTATGTTGTTCCATTATGATTTCATCACAGTAAGTATTATTCAGTTGCCACGGGTTTTTCGTGGCATAATATTTAACGCTCTTGTTTTTTGTCAATTTTTCGAGCAACCTTCGCTGGTGACAAAAGTTCCTGGCAACACGACTCCTTACATCTACATAAAATTATAAAAAATAATTAATTTCTTGAATTCTGCATTTTCTACCTAATTTATTGAGTTCTACTTACGAAGTGATTTTCCTTCCAAAATATCGAAAAGTTAAACTTTAGCCTGTCGAGCAGTTTTTACGTATTCTTGGTTTCCTAAACAAATTAACTTCAAAACCTGTCCAAATAAAGCAACCGGAAACAGAAACTTACCAGTATCAATATTTTGTACAACTTCCTTTGTACTGCAATGTGGGAGAATCAGTTGTTGCTAATGCTAGCAGCGTTGCCGTAGATATTGTTGTTGTTGTTGTTGCCGTTGCCGACGTTGCGGTTGCTAGCGTTGTGGCCGCGGGCATTGCTGTTGTCGTTGCCGCTGGTATTTCTGGTTGCGTTGCTAGCGTTGTGACCGCGGGTTCTGCTGTGGTCGTTGTTGCTGGTATTTCTGGCTGAGTTGCTAGCGTTGTGGCCGCGGGCGTTGCAGTTGTCGTTGCTGCTGGTGTTGCCGGATTCGTTGCTGGGGTTGTGGTCGCGGGCGTTGATGTTGTCCTTGCTGCTGGATTCGTTGCTGGTTTTGTTGTTGCTGATGTTTCTGGAGCAGTTGTTGTTGGTGTTGTCTGTCGATTAATTCTATCCAGCCAATCTTGAAACGATTCAATCAGCTTGGGGATCACCGTAGCATGCGTTTGAGTGTCAACGTGTATAACATCTAAGCATTTATTCCACTTCTACTTTCTCAGACTTTAAGTTTTATTAGAAATTAATGGCTAAATGTTACCTGTGCAATCCGTCACAATTCGGATTAACTCGCCATGTACAAATTCCACACATTCAAAATCCGTTGTTGTTTTTTGAATAAAAAAGCAACCAACACGTTCACAATCAAAGCAACTATACTCCTGGCAACCATTGCAACTAATTGTTGAAACAAGCAGAAAAACTCCAAAAACGAGTAAAGACATCTTGCAATTGATACCAAATGAAGTGAACCGTATAGCTACACCGGATGCACTGGATGGTCAACTGAATTCAGATAGAAAATGTAAGATATGACAATAACAGGGGCAGAGTTTACATGGTTGTTTACATGATTCGCGTTGTTTATGCTAAAGATAGTATAAATAAGACTAGCTCATGGTGATTTGGGGTTTTCAAATTCATGAGAAAGGAAAATATGCACCTTGTTGGGATACTGCAGGGCGCTCGTTTTTGATGTAAACATGCACTTGTATTTGTATACACTAGTTTACCAGATTGTGAAAAGTTTAAGTAGTTGAAGCATGTGCATAAAGCACGATGCATCATGCCAGTTAAAAATAAATGAATTTAGCTCAACAAAAATACCAATTCGAGATAAAAAAAATTCAATGGTTTATTGACGATACATACTGCAAGTTCCAATACATGAATTTCATTGTACATTTATGTATCTGCTCTCTTTACTGTGTTCTAATCTTAAACTTCATTTTCGAAATCCCACCATCCAACTGAAAGCTCCCGTTTAAATCTGCATTACATGCAGCAGTAGTAATATACTTCACCGTACATAATGAGTTCCTGGCTAAAAGCACTTATTTCTTCGTCTGTAAGAAAAATGTCTTCCCGTGCGCTAAGTATGCACTTGCAATAACTGCACTCAAGTATAATAGATTTCACTTGTTTCTTTACAAATTTCTTATCCTCATACTCCAGGATTTTATTTATATACAATTCTTTGAATTCTGGATTTTTATCCATTTTACTTTTCATTGACAGTAATCTCTTCATGGCTATTTGTTTGCTTTCATGGAACTCGACTTGATCTTCCCGCCACAGAAGGCCGGTTTCCTAGTGGTCCCCAACCCGGGCTGTGGTTTTATCCATAATTGATTGTCAATCTGTTCATGGATGAAATAGCTTTGGAAATTGTCTCCAATGCTTTTCTTTCTTTGCACAAGCACCCACCCGAGTTTAGTTCGCCCTGCAATCGGTGCATTTTTTGGGCCTTGAATAATTTCACGCATTGCCAACAATTTAAAGTTATCAAGTGCAATTAGAATTTTCGGATGGGAATTTCCAAACTAACTCGACTTGATCTTCCCGCCACAGAAGGCCGGTTTCCTAGTGGTCCCCAACCCGGGCTGTGGTTTTATCCATAATTGATTGTGCTCTTGCATCCTCCTAGGATCTCAACGGAATCTCGTGGACTCTTACGCCAAATGATTCAGTGTTGTAATAATTCTTCATCATCTTGTGTAATTGAGAGTCAATCTGTTCATGGATGAAATAGCTTTGGAAATTGTCTCCAATGCTTTTCTTTCTTTGCACAAGCACCCACCGAGTTTAGTTCGCCCTGCAATCGGTGCATTTTTTGGGCCTTGAATAATTTCACGCATTGCCAACAATTTAAAGTTATCAAGTGCAATTAGAATTTTCGGATGGGAATTTCCAAACTCCCGAGTTTAGTTCGCCCTGCAATCGGTGCATTTTTTGGGCCTTGAATAATTTCACGCATTGCCAACAATTTAAAGTTATCAAGTGCAATTAGAATTTTCGGATGGGAATTTCCAAACGCATAAATTTCCAAGCTTTTCAAATGTGGCCATTTGTTTAAATGCTCTTTTCTCACCCATTGTTGAGGTAATATCCAGTCTTTAGTTGTCCTGACCTGCTTAAGCCTGTAGCGTTTCTCCTCATTCCATGGCATAACACACAAATCCATTTTGTATGAGTCCGCCTCACTCTTGGTATTATGTAAGCTTGAACATTGCAAAGTAGTTCTCTCGCCTGTCAACCCCAGTTGATTTGCGATGTCTTGATGCATAATTGTCATGGACGACCCAGTGTCGAGCATAGCAAGTGTAGGTACAACTCCCCTGGGAGTAGGAAGGGATGTGCAAATACAAACACAATTAATGACCTGTGACCTTTTCCACCTCTAATTGTAGGCTGAGTCACCAGTCCCCAGCTTTCTAATTAGTGCGGATGGCTGCCCCCTGCTTATGTACATACTAAACATGAACGTTTTCTTTTGTCTAAAGTCACAAATGACCAACCCTGTGAATTGCTAAGTTCACGGTTGCGTTGTGCTTGTAAGGCGTGAACTCTAAGTGTAGATAGCGTTAAATGAGTGCAGGTTGTTTTTCAATTAAATAAATAACTGGGACGATTTCTTATTTGTCATCAAATTGTCATTTACTAAAGTAAAACGTGGTGCATAACTGTATTTAGAGTGAATTTACATGATCATGTTTTATTCATGCTAATATAACCATGCATGGTAAACACATAAAACTAATGATGTGTGCATCTGTATTCAAATTTGAGAAAAGTGCAAAGCGTCAACTTCTCTTGCTTTAGATTCTTCGAAATGTACAACATTGCATAAAAATCAGAACTGAATATCAATATGTATAAACATGAAATGAACAACTTTGATTCAGTTGATCCAATTTAAATTGACGTTTATTCATGTACAATATTAGTTTTAGAACTACGTATCAACCATTTTGGCATCAAACATCTGTTTACTAGAATATAACAAGCTTATCTCTTCATCAAAATCAAATAATAGGTTTGGATTACAATGACTTTGCAAGAATGTTATCCATCCATCTGTTAGGAATGAAAATACATAGTTTTCCTGAACTGACATTGGAATTTCATTTAGCAGGCTTTTTGCTTTATTAGCATAAACGAAAGCTGCAGAGTTTGGATTTTGAAGTGTATCGATATAAGATTCCCCTAATTCCACTATTATGAGTGCATACATTAGTAAATCCTTAAATTTTGAAAAATAAAGTGCTTCCGGCAGATCAAAGTAGTTCTAGAACTTTTGATTAATGCCTCCAAGTCATCGTCACTCATATTAGCCATGTCTGCAAAATTTCCGGTTAAATGATTTAGTTCATCTGACTGCTGGTTAATGTAACGTGGTTGGATAGGTAATAAAATCTGCATTGCCATTTCATAAAATTTCGCAATTTGAATTTTGTCAATCTAAGTGAAAATTCGGAAAAAAAGAGATGATTAGATATGCGATAATATTTTATTGTTATAGTAATAATAGTATATATCAGCATTAAAATCAAAATTCTTTAGTCATTTAAATAGTTTGGTTATTTACTTACGGTTTGAGAATCCATGGATTAAGTTAAAAATGGATTTGAAATGATTCGTAATAACTTGCTGCAAACACGCACTAACAGTTTTAACTCAAATGTTAAAGGTATTTACGCTAAAGAGAACAGAGAAAACCAGACCAATCATTTATGTTAAGTCTCCAAGTTATGCCAGAGAAAGTAAGTCAAACTTCACGCCATTGAAAGATTGAACTTTAAGCTTTCGTTTACTTGAACCTGAACTTGAACAGTATGCATCGACAATAAGTATATCCTTTTACATTTAATTTAATTTGTGGGTTAAAAAGGAGTAGTTTATGTCTGTCGTGAAGCGCTAAACAAATTGTGTTTTGACATTAGATAAAATGCATATATATATATATATACATGACACAATGGAAGCCCGGAACTTGTATTTAAAACGGTCACCTCGAAACCGGGGTTTTATTACGGTAGGGGTTATTTATATAAATACAAAGGAAAAAAAAGAATGTAGTAACAAACCGTTAACGTACAACATAATCTATATAACTTTTCGTTTTTAAGCCATAACTATAATTTCTTCACTTTTCCAGGTGAAGTCAATAGGCTATTAATGGCTTTCGCCGCATCACCTTTCAAACATTTCTGAAGACGTGAAACACTTTTGTCATCGGAGTATTTTCCTATACGTGTGGTTCTTTCAAACGCACAGTAAATTGTCAGCCATTCTTCGGGTTTGCCACTAAATTGAGCCAGCTCCTCTGGAAGTGCTTGCTTTGTAATATACATATATGGGATTTTCTCGAACCTGAACTTTCTGCTATCTTCAGAAGTGCAAGGGAGATTTTGCGGTTGGTTGGCTCCGGCTCATCAATAACTTCTGGTGGAGTCTTATTGGGGGGATTTCCCTCTATGGCAACTTCCTTGGAGAAATTCTGAAGTTCAGCTTGTGCTTCTGCTTCGACTATACACAAGCTTTGTGTTGATTTGTTGTGCCTCCTCATATTGAGATCTCGAAGCACTAACCAGCTCACTGTGCACATTTTCCAGCTCAATCCTCTTCCCCTCTGGAACCGGAGTTTTCGACTGCAAATTGGTGCGTACAATTTCGGCACTCTCCAGGTTTTTCTGATTTACCCGCTGCAACTCAATAACCCGTTTCTCTAATTTTTCTTCTTCATCCTTTAACTGGGATATGGATTTGGCTGTTTCAAGGTCGATTTCAAGTAGTAGACTATCTTCGGCTGGTGGGCTCTGCGAGTTGGGAGGTATGTTAGGTGTGTCACCTATTTCATGCTCTCCCCCTGCGGACCGTGTGAGACTTCAAAGTCCCTGTACCTCCATGGCATGGTACCCGCGTTCGTCCTTTCCGTCCTCCGTAACTGTGGTGTTTTTTCCGTCTTTGGAAGGACGGCTGAAATTATGCGAAGCACGTTCTCTTCAAATGGTTTGGAATCTTCTTTGCTGTGACAGCATACTGGTGGGACAGGTACCGTTTCTTTCTTTTTTTTATTTTTACTGTTTTCCATTACGGAA
>JAAXYW010002552.1:0-14808 GCA_036851895.1 Orthonychiurus folsomi | reverse complement strand
AATTTTTTTAAAACAAATTCAATATTATTTGCTTACCGTGCTCTGGTTTCGATTTCGACACGGTTTCCTCAGGCTTTGATTTGACTGGCTGAAGTGTTTTAGCCGATTCAGGTGATTTTGGCGGAAGTAACTTGACCTGCTCACGTACTTTCCTTTTCGGCTTTGTTACTTTTTCCTTCTTCGGAACAGGCTTCACCACTTCCCCTACTTCGGTTGATTGTACGGTGGATGGCGGTGGAACATATGGCTGGATTTCATATTTATTTTTTAAAATCCCCTTCAACACTTTTGGTTTTGGGGATGGTGGTGGTTCAATTGGTGCTGTTTGGGGCTTATCGGAGGAATTGTTTATTGCGGTCGAAGATTTCAAAGAGTTGCTTTTTCCGCCGGCACCTGAAGGCTTCTTGGATATCCCTTTCTTATTTGTTTTAGAAGTCGCGGTGGCGGTGGGGGTTCTAGTCCTAGGTCGAACAATGTGGGGATGAGGGCGCTGGTTAGCTCGTTTTGACCTCTCTTCTGCCAGTTTTGCCTTCTCTGCTTCCTCTGCTCTAAATTTAGCTTCTAAAATTTGTTTGGCTTTTGCTTGTGATGATCTTCGCCTTCGACGCTTTCGCCTGGATGGTCTATTTGATCCAGTAGCACTTGGTTTACGGCTAGTGCTGAGTCTGGGCCCTTAGACATTTTTCAAAATAGAATTACCTTCTGATACGTTCAAATTTAGAAACTGCTCGCTGCTAGATTTAAGAGCCAGGTCAATATTACAATTATTACATTTCTAATACGAAACCAAAACGTGATACTAGGTCGGCTGAGCAGAAGTTAAGTTGTGCAATTGAGTTGCTCTGTTTTACAAATTCCTAAACTAAATTGGCCATAAAATTGGAGCAGAAGTTAAGTTGTGTAATTGAGTTGCTCCGTTTTACAAATTCATAAACTAATTTGGCCATAAAATAGATCTGTGCTTCGAGTGTCAAATTTGCATTTCGAGGTTCTGATATCATTTTATGTGATTGATTCCGTAATACACGGTATTGGCAGAAAATTTAAGTAATAATACAAATACAAAATACATACTGCACGTTGCATATAAAAAGCATACCTTTTTCTGCGTCATTTTGCTTCTTTTTGGACGAACGCTTTGAGCGTTTTCCAGACTTCTTGACGGATCCGGTAGAAGGTCTCCGTGACCGTGAGTGTCTTCGCTTATGAGACATGCCACCCATTGCAGGAATGTGATATTCAATGTTACGTTCATATTTGCAAATCGAAGGAACTCTCAAATCCAAATCGTTGTCTTCCAAATCACCGCCAAGTTGTTTTAATACTCTAAACAATTCAAAAATTTGATAGCAAATAGATCCTTGACTTAATCATAAAGTCTTATTTTGTTTTACCTTTCTTCTGGTGTTAGCAAAGCTTCGTTCTGCAACTCCAGCTGTTCTTTCATGGCCTGAATAGCCTCGCGCTTTCTTAATAGTTCTCGAAATCCAACAATACGTCTCATAGTAATAATTTTTCCTTTCTTGTTTTTTGCGAGTGCGTACAACGGTTTGTGGGGCTTTAATTCTGGGAGGTTGTCATAAGGGAGAGGCTCCAATTCCACTGGATCACTACAAATTACCAAGTAAATATGCTTAGTAAAAAAAAGATTAATCCTAGTTGTACAATATTCTTTGTATTTAATTACTCGAATTTTTGCGGCATTTTGTATGGTTTGACTGGATACCCCAGATACGCATCCAAGTGGGTTTGAAAATACTGTGTGTCTATGATGTCATAATCAGTTGCGCCTCGAAAATGTTTTGTTTTTCTCATTCTAATCCGCCTTAGTAAGCCCCTCATGTGAGCGGATGTGGACTTTTTGGCAGGAGATACTGATTCTGAATCCGACTCCGATGAGGATGATGAAGTAGAAGTACTACCACTAGAAGTACTACCACTAGAAGAACTACTACTAGAACTACCACTAGTACTGCTGTCGCTGGATGAAGATGAGGATTCACACGCAAAAAGTGAGCCACCGTATGGAAATCTAAAGTTAGTCAACGGGTTTAAGTCCTTCTCTTTGTATTCATATGTGAATTCATCCATTTTGAGCGTATTCCTAATCTGCTGGCACTGAAACCACAAAGCTTATCTTCAAAAGATCGAATGCTAACCGACGTGTGCACTATTTACGTATCGTTCGCTCAAAATCTTCAAATTGTCCGACAGGTTCTGGATGAATGGCTGAGGTGTACCAAGTATCGCCCTCCCAAAACTCAAAATGATGTTTTTAAACAACAAATTTTTGTTGCTTGGGAAATTGGAATTAGTATCCATGGATTTGCAAATGGAAGAAGTAGTGGGCAAATTTTGATGTTAATTTCCAATATAATTGTTAATAAAACTTACGCAAGGCACTGTTTGCGTGTTGGGTGCTCATTTATTCAAGGGAAAATTAAAATATTTGAGAAAACTGCAAAACCTTGCTGCTAGTATAAATATTCAAGTATTTTCTCTAGAGTATCGCGTGTTGAGAAATGTAATTGTGTAATTGTTTGTAAGTTCCCAGAGTGTTCAATGAAATATTTACCGTTGATGCACCCACAAAGACAACACACACACCCGGCAATTGAAGGTCTCATAGTAAGAAATCCACCATTCAGATCTAATCCACTTAAGTCCGGCCCAAATCCCATAAATCTCCTCGCTAAACCAACTAGAAATCTGAATGGACAAACCACAAATTAATGTGTACCAAGTATCATACATATCAACGTTGGAATATAAAAAATGCTCATCAATATTAAATTTTACTGGAATAAACCAATTTACACGCATACTTTCTTACCTGAACGAAGGGGGGACGCTTAGTTAAGGGGGAAATGGTAATTTGCATTCATTTCTTTGAGGATGAAAGGGAAAATACCTTACTTTGGCCCAATTCCATTTGTTTTGGTGCTCTGTCTGGTGGGGGGGATGCATATGTAGTTAAGGGGGAAATGGTAATTTGCATTCATTTCTTTGAGGATGAAAGGGAAAATACCTTACTTTGGCCCAATTCCATTTGTTTTGGTGCTCTGTCTGGCGGCTTTGTGGGGTTGCATTTGCGTTTAGGAAGCCAGCCATCCTGTATTGCGCTGCACTCATTCCGCTCCTCCCTGTAATACGGATATTATTAATAAGTGAGAAAAGAATTGTTGAATCTCAGTCAGTCGGTTAGAATTCCCCCCAGATTCATTTTCACTGCTCTCTTTGCCGAGTTAATTTTCCACTCCTTCGTTATTGTGAGGTGGTGACTTGTGTTGTGTTCTGATTGCAAGTGATTAGCATTGCCACTACTACCTGTGCTGTACTGTGGAGTCGTGACTCGAGTGAGTGGGAACAAAATCTCAATTAAATGAATATTTTTATGGATTTTTATCATGTCCTTCGTGTGGGTGTTGAAATGACGAGAACCTTATCTCACATGTATTTGGATGAAGGATTTTAAGCGACAAGTGCAAGTGTAAGATTTGTGTCATCTGTGTCTTACGGGTTCTCAACCGCACGAAGTGTTTTGTGTAAATTTCGTTTTCACGAAGTGTTAAATAAAAATGGGAATGAGAATCAAGACTTTTCCTGTGAGTTTTGGTGAGTTTGGATTTAAATATAACAAGACTTGCCGCAAGTATTATTTTTATATTTATTTTTTGTAATGTTAAAAATATTTGTGCGAGTTTTACTTATTTCACATCAACAAAGGGTCAATCGTACGGATAGCATCGCACAATTCGAGTAAATACAAAAATTCAGCGTAGCGTAGCTCTTTCCCTTAATTTGGATTTTTTTGGTTTTAAATGCATATCTCGACGCCAATAGATTTTTAAACAAAACGCAACAGTTAGCAATAAAATTTTAATAGATTTTGATTTCATTAAAAGCGTTAGTTTGCCGTCCGTCAATCAGTTCAGGAAACACAGCAACAATCTATTGTACAACGATTGGTTGTAAGCTTACCATTTGTGGTTCTGATATGAATAGAAGAAGCACTTTACAAATCTCGACCTACCGTATGTAATGTGATTTTTTGTGTTATTTCCATTTTTCTGATTTACAGGAAACCTTGGTCCTCTTATCAACATTCCTAATATGCATCATTCCCTCCTCCACATCCGGTTCCAGCAGTATCCTTCGCCCAGATGACCCACATTCCCAATGGTCTTACTCCCGTGTCAAACGTCAACTCTTCCGTGAAGACATCCCACACCATCGTCCATTGAGCGGGAACATTTACGCCACTCACCATGGATTCCCTCATCCCGGCCGCTGGCATCCCCGCCCTCAAAGTATTCTTCCTCCCAACCCAATCTCCGGTCATCATTTCGATGATCCAAATGTAATCATCACAGATGATGATTTCAATCGCTACGGATCCACACTCCAGCATTTAGACAATCAAATCCAACATGAATCCATTCCCCATACCCTCCCCCTCCACCATCAACATCCACCACCAATTCCAGACTACGGATCCGGACCTGTACTCCGACACGTGCCAAAAAGACGACCGGTCAAAGTCTTAGTCCATGGTCATCAAACGATCCACTCCAAACCAATTGTTCATAGTTACCCAGTCGAATATGGGAAATTAGTACCGATTGGAGAAGTTGGTGGTAATGTGATTACAACGATTGGGGAAGGACCCGGTATAGATGGTCCAGTCCTCCCAATAATAGCCGCCCATCATCATCAACATCATCAAGAGCCTCATCAACCCTTGTCCTTATCCTATGCTCAGGAGTACAAGCATGTGGCTGCAGAACATGCTCAAAATGAACCACTTTTCCCGCCACTCAAAGTCAAGCATTTGTTCCGTCGTTTGAAGTTCCCGCCGGGTTTTGGAAGCAAACTAGGAGGTGGGGTGGAGGTTTCGGGGCTCCGTTATGGTGTCCATGACGGACGGGGGAAAAATGGAGCTTTCGCCTGGTCCATAGCATATTAGATTTCTAAATTTAAATTAAATTGGCTTTTACCTGAGCGGCGTGTAAGTAAATTTGTGTAATGTGGAGTGAATGAGTGAAATTTTGCCAAAACTTGATGTTCAGGACAGAGAAACACTAGGAGGTCATTTGGAGTCATTGTGAGGTTTAATGTTTAATGAAGAGATTCCATTCCCCTGTTTACGAGGTGTTCTATTACTATTACGTCGTCGTGTAAAAGTTGCATCTTTTAGAATTGTGATGCTGTAAATAAACCGCATGCATGCTTGGTGCTGTAATTTAAAGTGCACTGCAGGCTAGCGGATGCGAACCACAAGCACGGAAGGATGCAATTCAATTCGATTTGGATTAAGCAAGTTTTTTTTATATACAAAGCGAAGAAAAATAAAAGGATCACGCTGCAGTCCCAATTAATGGGCTCCCTCCAATTCCCTTCCATTACGCAGCATTTTCCACGCCCCAAATTCTGCGAGTCACCTTCTCGTGGGTTTTGTCGCACTCTTAATTTCAATTTCACCGACTTTGAAAACGGAGGATTATATTTTTTTATTTATAAGGGATTTGCCTTGTTTATCCACGCTTTCCTTTCCCTCCTCTGTATTACTTTATTAGAAGTACCTTGTTGTCTTCCCCCCACTATGCAAGGAGAGTTGAACGAACCCACTACATAAGAGTGCAGGAGATGATTTTGTTATTTGCTATGGCTGCCTTTATTGAGGATCATACGTAATGTAAATGTTAATTGATGACTTTATTAATTTGATTACGTATCATCACTTGAATTGAAGGAGTGTTTTTCTTCTTTTCGTGAAAATCCCACTTGCTTACCTTAAAATACATTTAGCTTCATTTTGACTGATGCCGATTGGAGCGAGAGTCGTTCGTTTCCATCCAGTGCACATTTTTTGCTAGTTTTTTGCGCAAAAATGTTATCCATATGCATTTCCTTATTGGTTCACTTGAATGTTTTATGCTTTAATTGTGGATTTGTGAAAAAGGAGTTCGCGTTTCAGCAAATAAACAGTTCACGAGTTTCCATTTAACCATTTGACCTTGTTGGGTGAGGGCGGTGCGTTATTTCGATGCACGCGTCCGCGTGCCGTGGTCGTGGCCACGAAATAAAGTTAAATTAATATTTTTGTAATTTTCTCCAAGGATTGAGAATGGATTGTATTGTTGCATCCGCCCCCGCCTGCCTTATGGAATGTAATGAGGATTTACAATGAGGAAGGCACGAAGGGTATCAATAGGTGCTTGAATAAATGTTCCTATCTTGAATAACTTAAAGAAAGGAGACTCTGACTTCCATTATTGGTGGATTGGCAGACGGCTTTATGAATGTATTGTCTGGAATTGTACTCGTGTCATGTCAAATAGCACTTACACTCAAATGTCGTGTCATGTCAGTCTGAGTGTCAGACTCTGCTCTGGCCTCACCTTGAAATCTCGTCATTAGATTAATTAATAGATGTAAAGTGCTATGCAACCACTCCATTACTTTGCACATGTGAATGTTGCAGTTAGGAGTTGAGCGGGGCTTCATACACATTGGCAGATGCACAACATGCATTCCAATTCACATTCATTTGAGATTGACACCAAAGTGCAATGCTTTTCAAACTTCCTTATCAGATGATTCTCTTGGACAACAAACTTAAGTGGATTGTAAATGGATACAACAGTTTAAGATGCAATAAAATTGATGGACGTGTACCACGTCTTGTGGATAACCTTATGTTAAGTTCATGTCACATGCCACAAGGTAATTGGCAATTAAAACTTAAGAATGTGGTAATAGTTGCGCCGCATCATTAGTTTAGAAAAAACATAATTTTAACTAATAAAACGCCATGATTTAGTTTGTATTGTAATGCCGGATAATCTAATAACTATAGATATAAAAATCATTTGTAGTATTAAAGGATGTGAAAATATTCAGAAGTGATACTGATAAAGAGAACAGAATTATGCTAATAGCAAATTATTGTTACTTTTTACCACACTACCACATTGTGATAAAGCTGCAAAAATAAATCGGCCTTGTAAAATATCAGAAAAATTCTTTCTGACAGAATGGAAATTTATTGTGATCATGGATTATTTGCTTGAGGATAAAATGCGTTACAAATCACACCAATTGAATCAACCTATTTAAATTTTGATATTCTGATTTATAATTGTTTTGATTGACAGACAAGGTCAATGAAGCATAAGCGAGTTTCAATTCAAGACGTATGTATGAAAAATTCCCACACTTGCATAGTAGGCCAGTGATAGGAATCAGAATTGAGCCGCAATCAACGTGTGTGTCATTAGTAAAGCCCAATTTGAATGATTAAATGCCAAGAAGTTTTGAGTTGTGAATTCAAAAAAAAATGAGCTTCAAATTGCAATTAAAATCAAACAGAGTAATTAGTTGAGTTGCCAGTGTGCTAATTAATACTGTATACTGTAGAGTCCGAAATTCAATCGCCTTAGGCTCATACGGAAGCTGAGTGAAGGGCAATTTTCTAACTAAAGGGCTAATTCCAAAGCGGAAACAGAATATTTACACTTCGTCGTCGTTTAAATGATTATAGTAATATAATATATTAATTAATATATTGATTAATGCAATATATATATATATATTATATTACATTTATTATATTATATATTATATATATATATAATATAAGAAATATGTACTCCTTCGTCCTCGGTCATTATCGCAGCTTGCAAAATGCAACAAAGTATACAAGTATAAATATAACTTATGGTAGTGACATATTTGAAATTCTTCTGAGTCTGTTTATGTCTGGGAACTTTCTCTAATTCTTACCCTCTACATTTCGTGGGCAGGTCAGAAAATTTATAAAAAGATGTGATTATTTTTTTTACACAAAAAATACCAGATAAAACCGGATTGAAACCAGTACATCTCTGGTTTAGTAAGTTTCGCTTTGTTGAATCCCATGTGAATGTGACAGCATAAAGGTCTTAGAAATATATCCATAATTTTGCTTTATTTACTTCGTGTCCTTGCTGTATTCCCTTACTTGATGGTTAAGAAAAGTAGGATCTGACTGTCCTTTGTTATTTCTCATTTGAAGTGATGATGAGCTAACTGATTATGATTTTAAAGGAGCACGCACGCAACGGAATTGCAAAATTGGTGGCTGACTACCTGAGCAGAATGCGGATGAGATAAAGTGAGGAGGGAAGACAAAGTCAAGGAGGGATGCGAATGCGAACGAAGTCAGGGAATATTTTTGTCATGCACGCAAGTGCAACTGCTCCGTAATTACCTACCTGTCCTCAACAGTTTTCACTTTCTGCAAACTTTGTTTCCTTTGTTTTTCCTTAATGAAACACTCAAATAGTCAAATGAACCACAGAAAAAACTCAAAGCTAATATTTGCTCGTCAAGTTTAAAAGCTTTTAACTCATGCTTCCCTTGTCACCTTCCTGTCAATGTACTGAAGAGGGATTAGATTTGATTCCGTCTGAGACTCTTGTTTCCCAAGAGGACTACCTATGCGTGAGTAATAAAAAAATAGAATTGCAAATGTTTAGTTTTGTAAAAAACAATTGTCCTAAAAAATTCAATTGTCACCGAATTGTGAATAGTTTTGCTAGTGATGTTATTTTATGCCTGAAACCATTTATTCATTTTTGCCCAACAATAAAACCAACTTACAAATAAGGACGCCGGTATTTTTATTATTAAATTGTTATTTTAGTATATAATTTCAATAGGTTACACTTCCAAACGTATTGCTCGTCGTCATTGTGCTTGCTGATAATAATACGTAATAATTGGTATAACTTTGGTTTAAAAAGGTTAGTCAAGTTTGTTTGGTTTGTGACGAGTCAACTCGGACTCTTAACACTTTCAAATAAAATCTGTTTTCTTGCTGCATTTTACATATAATTTTATCATAAACGTTTCATTTGCATCTGAATTCAGTTGAGTAAGTACAACTTCACATAAAACAACATAAGTTACAATGCCGCCAGCTTTCGGTGCTTAATAAATCTGTTGAATTTAGGTCCCTCAACTCCATGAATTGGATGACTAATGTTTCGCACAATTCCACACAAGAAATGATTTGAAGAATGACACAGCAGGTGTCCCATCTCAACTCACGCTATAATTGAAAACTCCAATTCCTTCCTCTATCGAGTATAATAGAGCAATGAACAAACTGCTGACCTGTGCTCTGCTATGTACTGTCCACGTAAAATGCACTTGCATTAGTAGCTCGTCAGATCACGATTTCGATTAATTATGATCCACCCAATTACAATTAGTTTCCTAGTTAATGCAATGTGAAGTGGGAGGTTCGATTCATTTCCCCTTTTTTCACTCTCTTTCTTTTCAAGATTTAATAATTGGGCTCCAAAAATCTCATTTGTTTATTTCCCGTTCATCCACCAATACTCGAGGTACTTACAAATTGAGACCAATCACAATTCACAAGCTTCAAAAGTGCTCATGGGCTACAATATGACACTTTATAAATTGTTGATGCCATAATAATACCCTCAGGGAGGTTGGGATTTTGCAGTNTTGTTTATTTCCCGTTCATCCACCAATACTCGAGGTACTTACAAATTGAGACCAATCACAATTCACAAGCTTCAAAAGTGCTCATGGGCTACAATATGACACTTTATAAATTGTTGATGCCATAATAATACCCTCAGGGAGGTTGGGATTTTGCAGTTGAACCGTCGTCGACTGCAAAAATGCAGCCAGCCGCACCGTGCGCACAGCGCAGTGCGCGGAAGGAAGACGTCCGTCCGCCGTCGCCGTCACCGCCGTGCCGTGCAGGTGCATCACGATGACGATGGACTCGTAAAATGCAATTTTCTTTGCATAACTTATCCCAATTGCCCTGCTCGACTTTTTTTATTATACTATTGCCGTGATTGTCGTTATGAACTACTTTTCACTTTCTCATGATGATTAAAGAGTCTGGTTTTTGAAGGAGGAGGTGGATTGCATTTGAATGCAGAATAGATTCACTTTACATTGCCATAATAATGCAATACGGGATTTATTTATTGTTTCCCTTACCACTGCACTAGTAGCAGTAGTACTCATAATAAATGCTCTAATAATTCAATAATTGCAATGAGACAGTGCGGGACAATAATGCATGCAAGGAAATAATTCACTTTTGTGTTTATTTATTTGATGCCAAAATATTGTACAGTAAGGAGACTGACTGGATTGTCCATTGTTACGTTGTTGTCCGACTCTTCAAGACAGGCCGGCCCGTTTAAGTAAATTGATACTGTATTTTGTATTTTCTGACACGACGGAAGCGAATTTACACCCCTTGTCCTGCCCTGTCTCGCTCCCCTTGTTTTCTTTTCTGATGTGTGACGAAATGAGTTTTTTATTTGGCAATTTTACTTTATTACCTTATTCTTTTGTATTGCAGTTGGAGGAGAATCCCCCGTGCGTAGCAGTGCAAATCTCAAAATGTTTGGCTACTGTATTTGTGGCTTATGAAGTGAGTTAAGATTGAAGTAAGAGATGCGAAATCTTTATGGCCGATTTATTTTCCAATTGAATTACGGCGGTGTGGTGAGATAATTGAATGCTGTTTGCATGCGTTATTTGTGTAAGCTTTTGCAGGGATACGTAATGTGCCAACAAAATCTTTCTTTCCTGTCAGGTTAATAGCAAATATTGCTATTGCTGTCTTTGCATACCTAGTACTTTTTCCCTGAGGGAGCAAACATCAAATTAATTCTTAATTTAAAATTACGTCTTACAATGCAAACCTATTACAAAACATTTTATACAAAAGCGCAGTAAAAAAACAACCGTTTCTGGAATTCAACGAGGTGTAAAACTAATGTGAATTAGTAACTTCAACTGTAAAATTAGCAGGGGATCAGTAGTCTGCGTTAATTCTTATCAAGTTTCTTATTTGCTGTTTTGTTTTGCTTATATTTTGATACTAGGTCATCTTTAGGGTACTTACATCCACAGTTACATTTGACCTTGAACATATTTTGTATTGAGTACAGGAGTAGTGTGAGATCCGGGCCTTGCCTGTGTGTAAATCTTGAAAAAAATACAGTTTTGAATCATCTGTGTGGGGTATATTGAGAATGTTAAAAATATTCATGGACGTTATTGTTAATTTAGAGAGAATAAATAAAATCGTTCTTATAAATGTGGGACACCCTCTGTAGGTCATCTTTAGCGTACTTACATCCACAGTTACATTTGACCTTGAACGTATTTCATATTGAGTACAGGAGTGTGAGATCCGGGCCTTGCCTGTGTGTAAATCTTGAAAAAAATACAGTTTTGAATCATCTGTGTGGGGATCCGTATTAAGAAGGAAGTAGAGATTATTATCTGGATCAAATCCACACGATGCATCCAAAGAGCCCCGTCATTAGAAGCAATTATTTTCTTGGAGCCCCATCATCCCATGGTAAAAAAAATAGCAAATAGGAACCCAAGTTCAATGCAATTTAATCCATTGGATGAATGGACCCTGAACTTGCCGGAAATTACCTGGCTCCCTCACCCCATTAAAGGAAATTGCACTGGGATAACAATGCAAGCATTAATTTTAACACCTCTGCTGATGTACATACACACTGCGAAGTGTGGAAACTGCGAAGATTTGATTTTAGCGTAAATTTGATGCTGAAGCCATGAAGAAAAACATACGGCATAATATGTTTGATAGCAATCACACATATGCATGCGGAGTTCGTCCCTGCATTGTAATCACATCCAAATTGAATTCAATTATACACCACAAGAGACCACAACATTGCGTTGAGACGACAGTCCTCATTCCTATTGTTGTGAGGCCTAACAATGGAGGCGACGAAAGTAAGAGTAATGCATACATTGGATTGGGTTATTCAATCGACGAGAGTTTAAGTTGAAGAGCAGGATGCAAAATGTATTGTTACGGAACATTGTTTTTTTTCTTTTAAAATAACTATGTTTCTCTTCTCGTCATTCGAGGAACTTGAGGCTTTCAAAGTTTCGATTTCCACTCCTTTTAACTTCAACCACATAATTACATGGGTTGAGGAATGACGATTATGGTCTTGTAAATGGTTCAAGCCATTTTCCAACCAATAGTTTTAGTCAAGATTTGCAAAGAACCTTTGATAAAATACAAGATGTCTCCGCGTTATGTAAGGCGTACTATTTGCGTGCTTTATGCTTTCGATACATTCGTTTAACCGCCATATGAGCAACTGACTTGTAATTCATTACACCAAATGACCACAACTTTTCTCAAAAAAAATCATTAAAGAAGATCATCAGAAACGTACGTTTACACATTGTTTTTCGAAACCTATGTATAATTAATTGAGAACAATAACAAAATATTTGTAAAATATAAATTCTTTTGTGTGACATTTTAGCGTCGTCGGCTGGAAATTTATAATTTAGTGAATCATTCCATAAATACAGTCCATTTCTTGTATCACCACTTCGAATTGCAGCTATTACCACAATAAAATGTTGTATTGTTATCAAGCAGAGCAGAATCTTATGTTCTAGTGTGTTGAGTAATTTGACCGCGTCAACTCACATCGCGTGGCGTCGTGGCCCATTATTGCAATACCCTGCGGTAGCTATGAATTACGTAAAATTGGAATTAAGCTTAATTTAATTAAGTTGTGTAAAGAGTAAGGAATTTGGTAGTTAAGTCCAAAATAGAGCACTGTGTGCATGCATAGGTAAGCTTTAATGCATTATGATGCAACCGACTAGCAATTACACTGCCCAGCATAAAACAAGAATCATGTTTGTTCATATTCCTAGCAAGAAACAAAGAAGTTGATTTAATTAATGAAGTCTTAAAAATAGTTTAACAATAATTTAACAATTGATGTAACATTTATCACTGCAAATGCTATTGTCGTGTACCTGGAATATCTTGAATTAGCACTGAAGTGCGCGTGATGCAGGAGGATACGCATTTGATTTAAAACAAGAGGAAGTCGGAATTATTTGTGTGCTCATGAGCACAATTCACAACCCAGCCCAGGTTTAGTTTTCGACACAAGGGAGACACGGCGCACAATTTTGTGGCTGAAATTTAATTATTATGTTACATTTGCGAAACATGGTTTTATATTGGGACACTACTTTCGATCACTTTCAGTCGGACTAATAACTCAATTGGAATGTAGAATTTCACCAAGCTGTGATTTACTATTGTAATATTACTATTCATTAGAAATCAAACTAGGAATTGGGATGTTTGTATGTGTTGTGCGTCATGTCGCCGCTGTTGTTTAGATTAGCTGCAAGTAGTCAAAATACTATTAGATCAAATATTACCGACATATGTTAGATATTAGAATGTCGGGGTTGGTGGTCCAATATTTATTTTATATCCATTCAGGACAAAGTTATATGAATGCAGCGAGATATCTAAACTATTAACTATGCGTGCTTGTGATCAAGCACCAGCACACCCGTAGTTTACGTGAATATTACAATGAAGTTTATTGTACACATCTTGTTTACATTTATATGTACACCACCAGCGCCTGACCTTCTGTGTCTTTTTATTTGCCAACCGATAGTACAAATGTTTTGAGCAGAGAAATTAGGTGGCACAGATCAAAAATGTGTTAAGTCTACACTGCATTCTTCATGAATATACAACAGCGTCACAGCGTGCCAGGTTAAATGATGAGATTTAAACCCTGAAAAACATAGATGTCACATTGAAAGTTTTATGGTACATTTATTTAGAATTTATAATAAAAACTATTGTTTTCCCAATGTAGTTTGGCTGTTCCGTAAATAAGCAAGCAAACCCAGAGCGTCACAACGTAAGTAATTTGAAACAAAGGACATGTGTCATAAAGTTCCGCTTTGATTTCACTAAATAAACAAAACACCCTTTTAGGAATGTGTGGTTCTTTGACGTTATTAATTAACAACATATTATCCCTCATTCATGATTGGCTTCGTAAATGACTTCATCAAATTCCAATTGCAAAATTCACACAATTCATTGTAGCCGTCTGTCTATGTCGTAGACCAAATATGTTAGCAATTTGAGCAATTTTTGTGGACCAAATATTACTCAGTTTCATATCATCAGAAAACTATTTCGTACACGTCAGTAAATCCCAGTAGCACAATAAAATACATTTTGGTAAAGTCGGTCTCATGGCCCGTGCCAAACGGCAACCCGCGTATGTGGGATTAATTGAAAATTTTCTCATGTATGGCTTTGAATGGACTTAATGATATGAGGATATTTGATAAGGAGGCCTTGACGAATTATGAACGATAAACCCGAAATTACCAGTGACTAGAATAGAAATCCAGGGAGATAAAATGTTTTGCCACTTCATGTGATCGCATATTCGCAGAATGTTCGTTTCAACCATTAAACCATGCACAGTGCTAGTCATATTATTGCTTACAGCTATACTGCACTCCTTGATAAGGAATCAGTCCGATATGTCGTAAGCACCAAATGAATTGCGTTGTCGATGAAACACAGGTTGGAACCGATACATTTTTCCACCATTTTTATTTTAGTCAAGCGGAGACAAGACAATACTGTGGTCGAGTGGTCGGATATTCCCTGTGATCGAAATTCTTGGACTAGTTTTTGGATTTCAAACAATTTTTTGTTTGAAGTGAAAATTGAACAATGCGGCCGAGTGCTATATTATTAGCCGCCGCCCTAGTTTTAGTATTTTCTAGTGCATCTCATAGTTTTAAGTTAAATTCTGACGGAGGTTATGACGTGTCGATTGCTATCGATGAATTAGCAGCACCGAATGGAGAAAGCTACATTCGTGAGCTACAGGTTTGACAAGACAATTACTTAAA
>JAAXYW010002551.1:0-14809 GCA_036851895.1 Orthonychiurus folsomi | reverse complement strand
TCCAATCCTTCGCGTAAACAATGCATCCACGTTTTACAATACTTTTTTAACTTCCCTAACTTAAAAAGTAGTTTCCTATTATGTTATCCTTTCAAGCATGAAAGGCGTTATTATCCTTCAGGATGTTAAATGAAAATATTTTGGCCAAGAGCCAAAATTTGTAAATGAGATCACTCACAGTATAGCATTAGCATAGGATATGCTAAGCTACTCCCGCCGACCATTGTCATATTGTCAAATATTTTTATTACGCACCTGCCTCCTCTCAAGTAAAACTAGTAAAACTGCATCGCATGGGTTCAGGTACATTAATACGATCAAGAGTAAAGTTGTATTTCCTAACTCATCCGTAAATTTGAATGCAAATGGGCTTGAATGCAGCGCAACACACAAAACATCATTAAATTTAGAATTTTTGGACCACTAGCACTTAACAGGGTCACACTCTATAAACTTTGGCCAAACCATCTAATTCGAATTGAGTTTATAAGGTGCTTCGCTCAAAAGTTTTGAAACCGGGTCGATCCCTTCCCTTTCTGTTTCAGTGTAGAAAAACACTCAAATTTAGATCTGATAGGAAAGGCGGAGGGATTGGAGAAGAGGTCTGACTGAATGATTTAAAATAGGAGTGGGAAAATTACCTCCTCCTTTACGACTGGTGCTCAAGATTCCAAGTGGAATTTCCATGAATGTTTTAAAACTAGTGCAATGCATGATGTATGGCTTTGCTTTACCTAGCAGAGCATGGACTTTTCAACGGGTACCATCGTATCTCCGTTGTTTGGGTTCACAAGTAGAAGTAGGGATTCTAGAATCCCAAATTTGCACAAGATAAGTGAAAAGGAGGTAAGATGATTATGGATTGATGACAGATGAGCAATGAAAAAGTAGGTCGTGTCCTAAGAAATATTCTTTTACGACTGGTGCTCAAGATTCCAAGTGGAATTTCCATGAATGTTTTAAAACTAGTGCAATGCATGATGTATGGCTTTGCCTTACCTAGCAGAGCACGGACTTTTCAACGGGTATCATCGTATCTCCGTGGTTTGGTTAGTAGAAGTAGAAGTAGGGATTCTAGAATCTCAAATTTGCACAAGATAAGTGAAAAGGAGGTAAGATGATTATGGATTGATGACAGATGAGCAATGAAAAAGTAGGTCGTGTCCTAAGAAATATTCTGTCTAGCCATTTTGATTATGATGTGCAAGAAGTAGCCAGCCAAGTTTACATTCATGCCTAATTACGCTTAAAAAGGTGCAATACCCACTTAAAACATTTGACTCTTTGCACTTTGTTTAATTCTGGCTTTACATTTTACAGTCGCTCATATGCTCTCAACTCAAAAAGAACGCCAACCCGAAACTTGTACGGACTCGAGCATACCTACATTAAAAAATGGTTTTAATTCGATGGCTACTACGAATTCAAAATCCAAATCGCATTTTTGTGTGTAAAATAAATAAAAATTAATTACGGTTACGGTGTACCATACGTTTCAACGCAACGCAAACGCTGGTGCCAAATTACAGCCGCACCCGTTCGAAACCCACTGAATTGAGTGAAAAAATAGTGATCAAAATAAGATACACCCATTGCATCGCCTTTCGCCTCATTCGAAATTAACGAACTCAATTCATGGAAGTGCTATTCCGTTGAATCCATAGAAAATGGGAGTTACCTATTCCTGATTAGCCAAATGTCTATCATCCTGCGTCCGCCAAGAAATATTGATTTCCCTTATCAAATTAACCTCTAACATTTCGTCCGCCGCATCCCACCACATACAATGACGTACGTATTTAGATTCAAACAAGTAATAAAATTTCATGGCTTATTTCCGCAAAGTCAGTGTCCTTCCTGTTCTATAAGTGTACCTACTAACACAAACCCAACGCTTTCTCACAATTGCAAAAACCCACTCGACATCGCAAATCCCAAATCTAACCAAACGAATCAAAAAAACCCAACTTTAAATTAAAAATTCTAAACTAAAAAAACTCAAATTAAGTAAACATGATTCGTCTCCCACCTTGACAGTTCAGACACGGGAGTGCATTTGGATTCTCAAGGCTAAGAAATTCGGGTTCATCCTCTGGATTGCCGGAATTTGACCCACCTCCCGCGGGTGTGAGGGGCTCACCCTCCCCACCACTAAAATGGCGCTTCCGTCGCCGTTGACCGCAACCACCCCCGCCGCTCAAACTCTCACTCCCACTATCACTCGCCCCAGAATAAAGGGTAATACTATTTGCAGAACTAGTACTACTCACTCCATCACAACGAGCCAAAAAGTCATCCTCCTCATCCAAAATATCATCAAATTCATCAAAATCCAAATCACAGTCCTCAGAGAATCCAGACTCCACACCCCCACACCCCTCACTCAAATTAAGAACTTTTTCTAAATTGTCACGAAAATCCTCCTCGTCAATGGATTCGGAGGAACATGCAGCTTCCTCAATCCTCACAATTCCATCCCGAATCCTTGCAGTTGCAGTAATGACTGACCCCGCCCCAATACTGCCACCACGCCCTGACCCGGATGATGAACTCGGTGAATTTGAACTTGATGTAGAGGAAACGACGGAGACACAATTAAGATTCAAATTCAAATCCAGTGGGATACAACTGAGGGGGATGAGGGTTGCACTCACACCACCGTCAATTGTGACGTCACTGCGGGCGGCGGGAGCAGGGGATCTGCTCACCGGCATCGTTCGTGCGGATCACTAGGCTTTTGGGCGGGAACACCATTCGAAAAAATTTCCCGCCGGATCCACGGAGATTTTTGTTTTGTAAAATAAAATTCTTCGAGGAATGGAAGACAGAGGCGGAAATCACGGAACAAAACACACACGCGACGATTTAATTATTTTGGCTACGGCAGCGGCGGCCTAGTTCCGTGTCGTCGAAGTGGAAATGTTTCAAAATTTCATTTGGAATATTTCCCCGGGAAATTTGGATTGGCCCAGTTTCACAATGCAATGTGATGGAGGAAGGATATGGAAATTGTCCTTTGTGCCTTTGAGTATTTTAATTTTGTAAATTTTAAAACTCCCGTCACGTCCTGGTAGGTAGGTAATTAGCTGAAGGTCTCTCCCGAATTCCCCGAGCGATGACTTCATCCACAAAAAACTTTGTGTCGTCAATAACACAGGCAGGATCAGGACAAGACAAGACGGGGCATTAACGTCTTGAAGTGTTTCAAAATAGAAAAATATGCGCTGTCTTTCCATGCCAATATTGACACAATGGCTCGGACGGAGCCGTAGACGTGGAACAAAGGATCCAGAGAACCAAAATCGGTCCAGGTCTCCACATGATTGCAGATTTTTTGAAAGAGGTACGAACGACACACACAGGCACTGATGGATCTTCCCCGGCTTTTTGCTAATTCCTGGGTCGGAATGGAGAATGTTTTTGGAGGAGGGAACAGCACGGCTCCGAACCAGAATCACAAGTGATAAAAACCTGGCCCGATTTTCCTTTTCCTCCTCTGGACCGGATTTTTCACCAAAGCCACCACCCTCCGTCCGTATGCATGCCCTATGTGTACGTACGTATATCTCTTCTGGCCCATTCGCAAATTCAACAGTATAGCAAAAACTTTAAAAGGAACCATCCCACCAGCTTTCTTCCCTTCATTTTAAAAGTAAAGCCAAAACTTAGTTCGTGTTGTAATTTTACAATTCGGAGCACCTTCGCCCATATGTTGCGGTGCCGTACGTTACACTTTTGTCGATATGATTTTAACAATATGGATCGTGTTTAGTTTAGCATAAAGTATAGGGACAATAAATATCAACATCTAATAATCCTAATGTCAATGGCAGGCATGAGTTTGCAGCATTTGTGTATTTCCATTAAAAGTTAGCCTGGGTCAAAATAATAATCACAATATTTAAAAATGTTTAAAATAAAAAATAGTCAAATACCGTTCAGACTTTATTGAAAACTACAAATTAGACAACAGAAGAAACTCCAGTTAAGTTTTCTTCACAGGTAACGATAAAATACTTCTTAGATGTTACGTCTTGCATCAGATAAGGTAACAAAATGCATGCAAAGGAAATGTTTAAACTTTATTTAGGAAATGTAAGGATTTGTATTTGTGAACTCATGCCATGCCATGGAAGATGAAAGAAGTGGTTCTAAAATAACATCTCAATTATTTTGCTTCTGCATAGAAAGATAGCTCACAGCCGCCACAACGACAATCCAAAGCTTAACAAGCACACATTACGTACGTAATGTACCCCAGTACTAGTACCGTACGACATTACATAAGAAGGAAGTGCAGTAGTGTACAATGCGTGTGCCCTGGTATTTCCTATTTCTAAATCCAAGAAGAATCTTGCAACTATTAAAAAAAAGTAAGACGCGACGGAGGGATCATCGTTTAGGAATTCGAGAGTGGGTTCATTTTTTTTTTGCAAAAAACAACCATGCAAATCAATGCATGTCAACCCCCTTTTCCAAACCAGAAATTTACTAAACAAATTTTCAAAATAACTCAATTTCATGTCAACCCCCCTCGTCCGCTAATTTTGACTACTCTTAATTTTGATCCTTTCCCTAAACACAACATGGCTTTTAACACTTATCTTCATTTCCGTGAAGCAAAGGGGCTCCAGAATCAAGGATGGATGCCAAATGGGAGAAGCGTGAAGTTGAATTGAATTCAACAACCTAATTTATATGCGTAGGGTTACGGAAAGGAATTCCCGAATTCCCAATCCATGGCTTCCCCGTGCTTTTTAGTAGTGTAATCCGGAATTCCTCATGAAAGACTGACTCCATTTATTAGCTCTCATTTATTCCATATAATTGCTACTATGGATTTGAAGAGATCGTTTTTTTGGCAAAGCAATGTCTTGGTCGAAGCAACAATTTGCAACATTAGCATTCATGTACTGTAGCAGTAGTTCGTACACGGATGGATTAGATCCATCAAGATAAGATTACATTAATGTGCATCCGTGGAAATGTCCCGTGGAAGCTGACAAAGGCCTGAAATACACACTTTTCTTATTGTATAAGGGAAAGCATCGCATTATGCATTGTCTGTGTCGTCGCGTCGAGTCGTGCAAACAAAATGCAGGCAAGGATATTTTCAGAATCGTTTGAATGAACCCGCTCAAAATAAACTGGGTCAACACTTAGTTCAAATTATGTGACCGTGAAAAAATAAAGTCGTCTAGGATTTGAAGGTGGGGCTTGGCCTAATGGGGTAGTTAATTAGATGTGCAGTGCCAGTCATGTAAATTATCCGATGAAATCCATATGCATGGTGCCGAATACTTTATTTTATTTTGAAGTCCACTATTTGCTTCAATTCAGGTATTTCTATTCCCGACAAGTTAAGACCGAGGTAGGGCAGGCGGATAATCTCAAGTTCAAATTCAAGTATAAGTAAAGTTTTATAATGGTTTAGAATAATTATAAGCTGAATCCTACCAGTCGGTTATTTAGGCATGCCCTAAAACCGATATCGTACACACAAAACTCGACGGGTGTTTTGTTTCCTTGCAAGTAATGTTTGTACTGTGCGAAAAATCCTTCGTCCTTCACACCCATCACCAGTCCAGAATTGAGCTAACCACTATGCACTAGCACTCTACATGCTACAAAGCCATGTGCCACATGGTCTCAACCCAGACTCCCTGCTTCTTCTACTTTTGGCGTTTATTTTTCTAAGAAAAAGCAAATTCTTGCACATTTGTTCCTCACCTTTGCATACCCAA
The DNA here is from genome assembly GCA_036851895.1 of Orthonychiurus folsomi. NCBI lineage: Eukaryota > Metazoa > Arthropoda > Collembola > Poduromorpha > Onychiuridae > Orthonychiurus > Orthonychiurus folsomi. The sequence goes on along the minus strand of JAAXYW010002551.1, from coordinate 9,065 downwards.
ATGTCAGACTCTCAGACTGCATGGTCGGTGGAAGGAATGAACGGAAATGTCGGCCTGGTCTTTCTACAGCTCTGTATGGTCGAATACCTTCGTCAACAACCCATTTTTTTAAAGTCTAAACTTTTTTGGAATGATTGACGCCCGTTTATACGAAACCTTCTACGCATTTCCTGTTCTAATGAAGCCAAATGCTAGGCAAACAACAGGGCAAATCGTTGGTGCACGCTTAGGTGGAACGTAATTTGCACACTACGCAGACGCGTACAGTTCATTCATTACAGTAATGATTGAAATACGACTAAAGTTAATCACAAGGTAAAGTCAAATGGAATCTGACACGTGAACTTAATAAGAGTATTTCTGAAAGAAAGTGCGAATCACACTTTCGACTTTCCCAGTATTTAATTTGATTTCCCCGCTTTGCCAATCCGCCAATCCCAACAGCCAACAAAGACAACTCCAACAATGAAACCCGTATTTGTAAATTGTAATGCAATTTTTCTGGAATGCTTTAGCAGCATTGACTTTACCTTAGTAGAAATGGTGGATATGATCAAACATGATAAAAAATAAAATAGAAATGATAAATCTCGGAGTCGTGAAATATTTACTCATAAAGTAGTACAGTTGAAAAAATCATTCTAAGATAACTCTTCCCCGGTGATCTGTTAGTATGAAGTGTGTATCAGCTCTTACATATTTTTTCCATTCACGAAATTCAACTTCCGACAATAGATCTAGAATTTAAAATGGAATTAACCGTTGTATTGTGTTAGTCTATTATCAAAGTTAGTAAATTTTATCCATAAATGTCATATTGTATTTGACAAACTATTTATTCGTTTGATTATACATAGCAATCACATTGTTTTACGAGAATTCCAAATCAACCAAAACTCTTTGGTTCCACGAAATGCTGAAGCGCAGTTAGTTTCTATTTCCAAACTATTACAACAATCAATTAAATTAGAAAACACATGTGGTCAACTGGCTGCATGTATGAATCATAACTCCTAAGTGAAATACCCATTCACACTCCTCAGAATAACTAGAATTGAAACAACAACAGCAAATCTCAAATCCCGTATTAACTTTCAACTGTCCTCCATGAATTCATAAAAATACCGTTCCACTTTCATTTGCTTATTTAACGTTGTCATCTGATAGTATCAAAGTGTATGTAATCCAAACTGACATGGTATTGTTAGTACAATGTGTTGTGTAATGCGTGTGTAATTCTTCTTTTATAAATAATCAAAGCGGATTATACGGAACTCTGAACATTCGCATTCACACATTAGGGATATGATGATCTGCAAGTCAAAATCATTGACGTCAGCAAAACAAAGAGGGAGTCGGGCCGGTAATGTTACGTAATTCTCCGAATTAACTTTTCCTTCCCGTCCGCCCAACTCATGCCATCCTCAGATCATTTTCATCTTAATCTTTTGTGCCCTTTTGCCCTGTGGCATTTTTATTAAAACTCCCTCCGCATATGCAATCCTGTGCTTCACAAGTTTTCGACAATTTAAATCGCGTTTGAATTAATCAAGCTCCTCATACCTCAAGCTCCTCATACCTACCTAATAGAAAATCAACTATAACAACTAAAATCTTAACAATCCTTACTCGACATTATAATTGGAGAAATTTCCTAATTACAAATATTGGGGATTTGAATACGCCTATCAACCATGTAAGTTGATTTTCACCACTCCGCCAATTATCCAATGTTATAAACATCCAATTTTGCATCTCTTGGCCAAAACCGAAAATATATGCCCTTCCTTCCCCCAGTAACGACTTTCACACATCCACATCCCCGTCTCATAGTGCTAAATAAAGTTTCACATGTCTTAATCTCCACGTGCAATAAAAATCCTAGACACGCCACACAACTTAACTACAGAAAAGACCTCGACTTTTACTTCGGGATTTCTTGTCGCAAAATTCAATGTCTCGGGATGGTGACAAAAAATTAGCCCACGCAGGGCATAATTTATTCAAACCGAAGGCGTTTGCCATGAATGTAGTTTAGCCCAGCAGCGGTGACATCGTTAGTCGCTCAACAAGACTTAATCCTTATCCTCATTCGCCAAAATCTCAAAACAACTGGGATCCATAAAGGAATTAACGGATTTGAGAATATCAGTTTTTATTCCCGGTTGGATTAAATTCCAACTCGTTTACAAAGCGCATACGCGTGACGTTCTTTGCAATTAGCACGCATAAACTTGGTTACAAACAATGCGACATGTTATCGTTATCCTTTAGCAATTTTTATGAACCTCATCAGATTCAAATTGGGTTTGGCAGTGGCACTAGTACTATGTGATAGTCATTTTAATTAGTGTGCTGTGTGCTCGTTCTTGCATATTGGGTTAATGACCGTATGCTATAACACATTGTAAAAAATACAAGAAATTTGATTGAAGTGACTTTTCTTTCATAATAGCTGTAACGTTATTATCAGGTTCATCAGCAATCTGAGATTCCTAGTTGATAGTGCAACTCAGGCGTCCGCTGGGTGATCATTCCCCAAATAGACAGGGGAAAAAGTTCAAAATAAAAGTTTTACAAAATTTGTTTGCCATTTTACTGATGATACACAAGTTGAAAATTCAGAATCATACTTAGAGTCGAGAGATCTATTATATAGGTAATGTATAGCTGGGGAAATTCTAATTTCATAATCGGAATATAATTATTAAAAAGGAACTAATTTCATTTCTGTGAGACGTACTAACCCAACAAATACAAAATCACTTCAAAATGCTAAATTTGAGAATATGCTACACAATGTTTAGCACGTCAAAATTTAATCCCCCACAAGCTAAGCCCCTTCCCCCACGCCACACGTCGCGCGTCGGCCCCGATGTCAAAATCCCCAGCAAATGACGCCAATTAAATTGACAATTCAAGAAATGAAAAGTTTACTTGCCGACCCTTATTCGGCAAACGGATCATTAAAACGCGACTTTAGTCAAACCAACCATTCATTGTAGTGTGGCCCGCGACAAGATGTCCGAAAGGGGAAAAAAAGAAGAGGAATTGAGGACCTCGGCTGCGACTGCTTGCGGACAACGACCGATCCTGACATATTGAGCACACAACTCAAACTTTTGTAGTAATATTCTCTTCCTTAAAAGAGAATAAAACATAAATCTTGAATTGACTCAACATTTTGATTAGCACTCCTTTCCAAAATCTCTAATCTGACACAAGAAATGGATATTTTTCAATTGATGATTTACACTAACGGCAACCCTGACATATTCCCCGCAACGTACCCAATCAATTTGGAAGAGAAATTAAAATGACGGACGGCAAACTGGCTGACTNTTCCAAAATCTCTAATCTGACACAAGAAATGGATATTTTTCAATTGATGATTTACACTAACGGCAACCCTGACATATTCCCCGCAACGTACCCAATCAATTTGGAAGAGAAATTAAAATGACGGACGGCAAACTGGCTGACTTTACGACGTATGTCAAATATTATTGCCATAAAATAATCCTGCCCATGTCTTGACAAATGACGTGATGTCTTAATCTTATTCAGTTTCGCAATAAAAAAGTGACATGGAAAATGTGTTGAAAATACCAGTCTCAAATGTGTACCGTATTTACTAGAATTAGAAGCTAGAAACTAATGCCCTGATTATACTTCCTTTTCATTTCAATTTCATGTCAATTTTTCGGGATTTCACGTCATTTTTTCATTTTTGTTGATTTACACTTCAAGAATGAATCACTTTCATTAAGACTCAATCACAAAAGACAACTACAACCTAAATGTACATGATCAGCACTGATTAAAATAAAAATATAATGAGCCGGCTCCCAAATAAAACATAAAATTGCAAAGAAAAATCTACAAATTTGGAACTTTCTTACCTAGTCCATTGCAGATATTCATAAGAAATTATATTATTAGTATTTATCTCATCGGCCCTCATTCCCCATACCCCTGCCATGCCATGCCATCCATTGAAATTTTTGCTCAAGATTTTTCTTGCAAAGTAATGTGAAGAACGTGAAAACGTAATCTCGCATCTTCAGACATGCGAATACGACGGACGAGGAATACACACATACATACGCCACACTCCTCCATTCCATTACAGGGGAATTAGCACACAAAAAATTGTACAAAAATAATACTAAAAATAGCTGGCTCGATGGTATGGCACAACTTTGACACTTACACATACACATTACTATGTGCTGGTACGTACATTGCAACGAACCGGGTAGCCTAGCCTGGAATCCAGCAGTATAAGTTTAAACGTTAAACTCAGTTGCCTTCAAACCAAAACATGAACAAACCATTTCCTTTTGCTGGGTTTGCTAATTTTATTCCTACTTTTGACAAAGATGAACGCTCCCTTTTCCAGAGGAATCCCAGTCTTCAACCCATTGTGAATAAAGTTGAACAGCCGGTAAAGAAATTTCCCATTTCCCCTTAATGACTCCAGACTCAGAATGGAATTTATTTTTCGCCGCGAGACTAATAAAGATTAGGCATTAATAACAAGGCTATTATCCACTACTTTACCAACCATTTCAGTTTTATTTAACATTCTTACTGGAGACGACTGGAGGCAACTGGTCCCACTAGAGACGGGATACTATTTACATGCAATTCTTTAGGAATGGATTTTTTTAAATTAGTTTTTATTTGGGAGTCTCATAGCCACGCCGAAGCGAAGGATAAAATTTAAAATTTGTATGAGCTGACGCATATTGAAAATAGTTGTAAAATGTTTTAAGTACTTTAAGTGATTAAAATAATATTACTTATGCAGATACAAGAGATGTTTTTTTTCGATAAAAACTAAAAGTGTGTCCAACATTTGATTAATATTCACAGTTTTTGGCCTGCCCGTAATGAAACAAAGATGTGCATTCCAAATTGAAAAAAAAATAATTTCATGTGTCATATTCTAGTCATGTTCTTGTAATGACAAGTGAAGAAACGACCACCCATCCAATGGACAGCCAGAAGCATAATATTCAGCTTCTAGCAGATCCTGAATCCCTGCCTGTACTTTATACATAAGAAAGAACACTCAAATGTGAATCATGGGCCAGCTTTTTGGCAAATTCTCAAAATTGCTCGCTCGAGTTTCCATATCCTCAACACAAATTGCCATCTTGCAATTTTGTTTGGAACATTTTGAACCAAACATTTGCTTTCAACGCCATCCAAATGTGAAGAAACCCATTTCGAAGGGATGCAGGCAAACTGTTGATTCCCTGAGTTTATGTACGTAGATTGTCTAGAATTAGATTAGTGTATGATTTCCTGCTTGTCTCCCCGCCTGAGCTCATTGCGGATCTTTGCTCGCATTTCGAGGAATCTAACACGTAAAAAAATATCCAACTCCTTTTGTATTCAAATTCTATAATATGGAATATAAGTGATCTGTCACGTTTTAATACGTAGAAATCTCCGTAGCTATAATACATTTAGATTCAGTTGTGATATTAATTTAATTTCAAGTGACAATCAAGCCAACAGAAATCTTCAAATGACGACTTAATATGAAATTTTAAATACCGCTCTTTTGATTGCTAAGCAATGCTGCTGCAAAATCAAAACATAAATGGTGGATCCAACCCTACCCAAAAAACCCTGAATCACCGAAAATCCAAATACTGACATCGACATGGGGCAGGAAGTCTGGAGTTGAAATGAAGTCCTCACACATTTTCCACCCATGTATTCCTCAATGTCACTCAAAGATAAGGACATCCGCATAAAATGCATTTGCATTCGCATTTCCAACAGTACATGACATAGTGTATGCATCACATATCAAATACAAACACCCAAAATGCCTACTGCCTACGGTCGGATCCTGATAGAAAACGACATTCGAAGATAAATCACATATCACACATAGAAAAAAAAAGAGGCGATCCAAATATGAAATAGCATACCAAATCCTCTACTCGCAAAATCCACATTACGATATACTAGAAGAGTCTACGCACAAAAATCACGATCCAACGCAGTGTAACTAAATGTAACAAAATATAGCATAAGTTTGATAGAGGATGAAGGGTGGATGTGAATGAAGGCGTATAACAAATACATTCCAGCATACATTTATTTCCCGTCAATTTGAAATACACGACAACGCCTTGTGTGTGACTCCTTCGCTTTGCCTTTTTGTATTTGTAATTAGGTCTGGGTTGGAATAACAAAATAGGCGACCATGCATCAGTCAGCAGCCAAACAATGCGATTGGCCCGATTCGCCTATTTTGTTTGTCAAAACAATACACGTGGCAGGCAAGGAACGATTCCATCGTCCCCTTAGTCAAATTAACGTACGGCGAGTCAATTTAATTGTGAAGCAAAATAACTAGGTTATTTTATAGACTAGTATTTAAAAAACGTGCATATAATTAATTTTTAGCGTGCAATTCCATCCGAAATTAGAAATCAAGGTTACCTAAATCAAACCAATTAAATTCCAGATGAGATCCCCCAGATAGAGCTACGTGTGTGGTGATACAGATCTTAATCTTAAGATTGATTTCAGGTATAGATGGACTAATTATTCTTCTATTGTTTAAAATTGAGCATGCAAATTGCAATCCACGGATAGGATGGAAGGGCTACGCCCGTTTTTATCTTCCTGATGCAAAGCCGCAAGGCACACTACCAATTACACGATTAGGAATAATTATTACAATAATAAAATGATTTGATGGACTCCCTACACCCACGCACCCACCACACAAGTATTTTGCATGAAGTTACCTTGGCCTGCCTGTGTAGTCGTACCTACCTACATACATCTGGTTTGGAAGGAAGGGATAACCAACCCATTTCCAATTAAATATTATACAAAAAAAGGATTTGGACAACAATTCCGATTGCGACTTCGAGTGCAATAAAGGTCCACACGTGGAGCAAAAAACCGTGAGAAAAAGAGAAATCCAAAACATCTGTGACTAATTTTTTAAAGTATGTGTGACAGGACGAGTTATTCTACCCACACAAATTAATATTTGGACAGTCGCTCGTATTACAATTCTAAGTCCTTGCAAATCCTTCATGCGAAATGGAACGCATGTTGACAGGGCATGGCTGGAAAATGGGAGGACTAAAGGAAACAATATGGCTCTTTTTCCAAGTACAAGCCAACTGTCGAAGAAAACGAGGAACAAAAAAGAGTGTAACTGGTTACCAAGTATGAATTAATGGTTGATAAATATACTTTGCAATTGACGCTGAACTAACGTAAATTAAAGTCATAGTTAAAATTCGAATCTAAAACAAAGAGTGTAAACGATGGAAGAATGCATCTGAATGAATTGTCAATTATAAATTACCAAAATCATGCAGGGCTTTTGAAAAAAATGAGATTAGCACCAGCTAAACTGTTAACCTAAAGGCGTGTTTTCTGCGTTCACACAAATCGAAGTATCCCGTTTAATGTTAATTGTCGTTGGTAGGATACCGGTAAATATTTTAGGCCTAAGACAAGAACAAGTATTTTATAGGAGGTCAACTAGTTCTGGCCTGGCTTTAAATTAAACATAGAGCTAGGACTGTGTTTCAGCTACAAATAACCTGAGTGATGTTGTATACAAACTTTTATTGCAGTTTTACAACTTTTTACGGAGACGGGCTAATAATTGTACGTTTAATTTGTAAAGGCTACTTGAAATTCCTTTACCGGCATTTTGTACATGTGAGCTGCTCAACAGTCAACAAGCACCGCAGTGGTTTCTGGGCCACAGTTGTGCTTTTTCCATATTTTACTCACAAAATTTTGTGATGGCTTTAAGAATGACTAAGAGACCTAGGCTATGAAAGTTATAGTTAGCCCCAAATTTTAAAAATGCCATTCGAAATTTAAACTAACCAAAAACACACAATACGATTCATGTGGCAAAATGACCTTAAAATACACAAAAAAACTGAAATATGACTGCTCATAAATAACTTACGTTATTCAAAATCCGGAACTAGTTCACAATTCCAAGAAACAATTGCAGTTCGGTTGCCGAACTCAAAGCAAACCTCTAATTGCAACTGCAACGCGGCATCTTGTATTCCAGTAGTTAGTCCTTATTTCCAAAATCCCAAAACTATGACTGATCGAACCACAAATTGTAGTACCCATAAATTTCCAGTATGTCACTAGCCAGCGGGTAAGTACACAGCCACAAGACATTAACACACTGACACAATTATAATTATAACTACAAATCCTATTTATTTCACAGCACACAGCCGACACTTTATTCACACTAAAAATCGTCGGACAGGTCCCAAATTTCTTGTCAAGGGATAATTTCCCTCCAAAGGAACGTCCGCCGCCCCTTGTCCTTCACACCGGCCCTCATCCTTGGCTCTTAATTTTGATTTGAATTGCCAAATGTCAAAACTGTTGACAAAGTCCACTACTACTAGTTGTAAATGTATGTATTGATGGGGAGGTGTGGATTGGATTTGCAGAGGACGAAGAATGAAACTCCGCCGCTCAACTTCCAGTCACGCAAATCACGGCCTGTCCTGCCTCCAACCCAATCCATGCCATCCATGCAATCCTCCCCCGTACGAAGGGTGGCTCACACCTCGGACTCCCGCGCCTTGCAAATAATTCAATTTTGAAGAACTTTTAAATACTCAGTTTAAAATGGATGCAGTCTACTTCACCTTAGATGGAACCAGATGGAACCAATTCTCACAGCAATGTATATAATGTATTCATGCTTTTTTCAACCGTTTGAAGAAATTATAGAGAACCCGGTTACTATCTCGTACAGTTGTTTGTAGATTAGTGTGTGTAGCGGACTAGGATTCAGACTCGGATTAATACTATGGTTCCGATCAGATCGGATATTTCGGATGGAGTATCTGATCTGATCTGATAATGTCAGATCAGATGGAAAAACTATCTGACCAAAAAATATTGGAACGCGTTCGGATGACGAGAATCATTATCTGGCGCTAATCAGATATACATCAGATCAGATAATCAGATATCTGATGAAATTCAGATATCCGAAGCAAACGTTAAGTAAAGGGGAATAT
>JAAXYW010002550.1:0-14813 GCA_036851895.1 Orthonychiurus folsomi | reverse complement strand
TTGAAAGAAAAATTAGATGCTTCAAAATATCTAACAAAAACGACCTGAAAAGCAAAATTTTAGAAGTGTGGAATTCCATTGGGTCAGAGGTCACCGGACCACTTGATGACTCGATGCCAAGGCGGTGCGAAGCTGTCCTAATCGCAAAGGGAGGACCGACCAAATATTAGAACTGCTATACTTAACATTTAAAGTATTTTTTGATTTGCTACGATATTTTTAATAAAAGTGTCCTAATACTTTTGTCGCACTAAATCTTGCTGGTTCGTACAATTTCTTCAGTTGACAAAATGGGTCTTAATTTTGGAAATCCATTTTTTGTCTATTACTAGGTAGATAAATTACGCTTCGAATGAGCCTAAAACCGATATTTAACTAGCATTATTGAAAAAGTTTTCCAAGTTTGAAGTTGAGCGTGAGGGGTGCCCTAATACTTATGTCCGATACTGTATTCGTGCCAACGTCATTATTGTAATTAAGACTTACTTCTTCGTCATTCATCGCGTCATTGATTGTAATAACATCAACAGTTCCAACGCCAGCTTCCGGACTTTGGTTTGTGCGGTAAAATAGGTTCCTTTCTTCATTATCGGAATTGTTGGTGTTTTGGCTATCTGCAAATAAGGGTTTGTGTAAACATAGTGCATTCTATATAATTCATTACCTAGGGTAAACAAAATTGCCTTGAGGAATGCTTAATGTTGACTTACCCATAGCCAGTAATTCCGAAATTTCGGCATCGTTAAGTTCTCGACTGCTAAACGTTTGAATAGCTGACATCTCTCCAGAACTGAGTGAGCATTAGTACAATACTGCGCTGAATAGCGAAGAACTTGTGGATTACAATGTTTATAGTGTAAATATTTAGAAAGTAAAAAATAAGAAAATGTAGAAACTTAGAAAACTTGAGGAATCGGATAATCGGAATCCATATAGGGAGGGAAAGTATCAAATTCGGAGGGTGAATTGCGCACGCTTTAGTTTTTGCCCTTTTTACCCCTTTTTGCCCATTTTTGCCCTTTTGCCCATTTTTACCCACCCAACACTGATTTTGGGGCAAATACGAAACCTTGTTCAGCAGTGTGCCGTGATTTAGGCAATATTAACCCAGTAGAACTGTTCAAAAATCCTACAGTGCGGGAATTTGCGAGTGTATTAGCAAATTGTGAAGCTGAAGTCTCCGCTGGTGATACTTGGTCAGAATTAGCACTGGGACAGCAGGAGTACCCGTTATCTCTCCAACAAGAGCAGGTGTGGTTCCACATTCAAGAGGATCTGCATCTCACGTCTATGTACAATGAGGCATGCAGTCTGCGCATGACTGGTCCGCTTCATCAAAACAAATTAACCAACTCCGTTCACACCCTTATGGCTCGCCATCAGATACTGAGGTCAAATTATGCAGAGGTCAATGGTGAGGCTGTCATGTGGACAAATGGGGTAAAACAGGTCTCCATTCAAGCCATAGATTGTCATAAGACTAGTTTGGTTTTAGCTCAGATTATCACAAGGCGACTGCTGATGGATTCACAAGCCCAGCATTTTGTGCTAAGGAAAGACTTGCTCATTAAATTCAAGTCGATCCTATTCAGCAGCAGTTGTGTCTCTCTCCAAATTCTATTCCACCACCTAATTTTGGATGGAGTTGGAATCCATTTGCTGGAGATGGAGCTATTCGCCCTTTACAATTCCAAAGAAGGGTTTTTGGATGCAGCTCCAAAATACGAGTATCCCCACTTTGTAATTTGGCAGCGCTCCAGCCTAAGCAACCCAGATATAAAATCTTCGGCTGACTTCTGGAAAAATAAACTAGCGAATTTCGAGTGTTTTGATTTATTTGCTCCGTTTCGAAAGGGAAAGGTCAATGACCCATGTGCACAGAAGTGTGGATCAATGGGATCCATGCTGTCCCTTAAGGTATCCGAGCAGACGCGTAGGTTTGCTTCCGCGAGAGGAACGACAGAATTTGTTGTACTTTTGAGTGCATTGAAGATTCTGCTGTTCCAGTACACGAGTCAAAGGGATATCTCCATAGTAGCCACAAGCAGTATTACAAAAAATCAGAATGCGGAGGCCATGATAGGATACTTCATTAACATGATCATCCTTCGTACTCAATTGTCCCCGTCTTCCAGTTTCTTTGAATTTGTAGACCAGGTACGCCTGGATCAAATGGATTTGTTGCCACATCAGGGCTATCCATTCCAATGGGTTGTACGTGATTCTGGACTTGACATGAAGGAAAGTGGGCTGAATCGACTCACCCTCACAAGTGAGCCACGCAATCCATTCCAGCTATCCGAAAGATCCACATTCTCCTTTCAAGAGTACGGGGGTCAGCCCAAATCCGAGCTTCTTGTCGGATTTGATGCAAGCGGAGCCAATCAACTCCTTACGTATTTTGTGTATGATACAAGGATTTACGATGAATCCACTATCCGTGGGATTAGCTCCCAGTTTGAGCTTATCCTTAACTCCGTCCTCAGCAGCCCGGGATTGACAATCACAAATTTGATTCCGCCAGGGAGTAAGAATTTGACTCCATTGAGTTTAATAGGATTTAATCCTTGTACAGTAGAATGCAGGGATTTGGGGAGCAACTTCCGGAATGTGGTTCAAGAATATGCAAATAGCATTGCTTTGATGGGTGAAAATGAAAGGGAGTCCACTTATGGAGAGCTTCTTGCAATGGTCAATGGAATCGAAACTGACGAGGGTAGATTTGTAGGAATCTTGCTTCCACAATCAATTGAATTCATTGCTTCCTCAATTAAAATATTACTGAATGGCCAGACTTGTGTTCCAATTGGCCTAGATACACCAGTCATCCAAATCCAGAGCATGTTACAGGATTTAGGGCAGCCCCTTCTTTTGACAACTCGAGCCACTGCAGACAGCATTGGCCTCAATTATTCTTTTTTCTCGTTTCTCTGTGAATCCCTTAAGACCCAGGCCACGCCTTCGTCTAATCCACGGTCCAATCAGCAAGCATATTGCCTCTTCACATCAGGTTCCACGGGAACACCCAAACCTGTGCTCTTGAGTCACACGGGGATAACCAATTGTGTGGAGTGGTTGCAGTCGGAATTTAACATTACAGATGGCGACACTTCTCTCTTGTTCTCCGCCACATCCTTTGACATGTCACTCCTTGAGATGTGGAGAGTGGTGCTGAATGGCGGGGTCATGGCCATACCCCCGCCTACTCTAAGGTACGCTGTGACCGAGCTCCATGGCTGGGTAGCTGACCACGGCATCACGATTGCAGTTTTGACAACAAAAGTGGCAGAACTCTTTTTCAAAGCGGAGGATCCACACAGCACGCTTCCACTGCGCCACCTGATGTGTGGTGGGGAAAGGTTGTTGACCTCCCCACCCAACACCACCTACTCCATCTACAATGGCTACGGCCCTTCAGAATGTACCATATTCTCAACTGCAAAACGTCTATGCCGTTCTCCGGAGAGGCCATCTGTTGGCCACCCTATTCAAAACGTGGGGGTTTGTGTGTTGAGTACGGAGTCTGGGTTTGTACCAAACGGTGTTATGGGTGAGGTGGTGATAGGTGGCGTTGGTGTGTCTTCTGGGTATTTGAATCTACCTATCCTCAACCCAAGGCAGTTCCAATCTCTCCATAATGCAAGGTTCTACAGAACTGGAGATGTTGGCTATTTCTTGCCCAATGGTGAGTTAATGCTAGATGGTCGAATGGACGATCAAATTAAGATTCGTTGTAATCGAATAGGACTAAGTCAAGTGCAAGCGGCTTTGTGTGGATTTGAAGGGATCCAGGAATCAGTTGTGCTTGCCACAGATGGTTTTGGTTTGATAGCTTACTGTGTGGGTGCAGGTGAGGAGGCGGAGCTAAGATGTTTTCTTGCTGATAGAATCCAGAGGAATGCGATCCCTTCCCGATTTGTTTGGTTGAAGCAGTTTCCATTGACACCGATTGGAAAGATAGACAAGAGGGCGTTGGTATCAGTGGAAAAAAGGTTAGTGGCTAGGAGTATTAGCCAAGTGCAACTGACGAGTAAAGAAAAGATTGTCCGTGAGGTATGGGCTGGAGTTCTCTCAATGTCAAGTGCGGCGATTGGTAGGAATGACAATTTCTTTTCACTGGGAGGACATTCACTACTAGCTGGAGAAGTGGTGGGTCGTTTGAAGAAACAGCGCGGATTTGAAGAGTTGACTGTCTCCCATTTATTTGCCCATCCAAAACTGTCGGATTTCTGCTCCCTAAAAAAGGAATTGCTCCAAGCTGACAAACAAGTAGTATTTCAGAGCCCCAGCAGTGGTTTGCTGCGATGTTCGTGGCAACAAGAACAGATTTGGTTGCACATCCAAGAGAACCACCACTTTCCCACATTGTACAACGAGTCATTCTCAATGAATGTGTCCGGCCCACTACGTCCATATTCAGTTACACAAAGTATTCAGGTCACACTCAAAACGTATACAATTCTGTCGTCCAATTATTTGGAGTTGAACGGAGTGCCCCACCTGTTAATAAGGAACAGAGGAATCGTTGCAGTTCAATTCTTGGATTTCCGGCGGATGACCTTCAGGCTTCAGTCAAAGCTATGCGAGTGTCTGGTCCAGGATTCCTGGAAAGTTCCATTTCTGGTTAAAAAAGATCATTTACTCCGATTCCGGGTTTCCAGCTTGTCCAGTGCACTTTCAAATGTTCATATCGGATTCCATCATTTGATCATGGACGGATTCTCCTTTCCAATATTTGCAAATTGTTTCCTTGAGTGTTACAAGTATTTCTCAACAATGGCGGCATCAATTCCGCAAACCGCTATTCTGCAATATTCTGATTATGCACAAGCACAACTGACAAACACATGGGATATGCGGGAATCTAAGAACTTTTGGCGGAATCAGGTGGTTGGCTTGGAAGGCATGGAATTGTTCACACAAACCAATCCTGAGTCACGTGCTAATAAAAATATGGCGGGAGACATAAATGTCTTGGAATTAACTCCGGAACTGACCGCTAGGGTTCGAAGCTACGCTGCAGTGAATGGGACAACAACATATACAATTCTACTGGCTACACTTAAAATCTTACTGGGTCGCTTGAGTAACGGAACAGATATATTTCTGCTCAGCACCTCCGACTCCAGGAATGAATTGGGATTCGGTGGAGTGATCGGTTATTTCATAAATATGCTCATTACAAGGACTCGTCTCTTCCCAATGAGTTTCCGTTGTTTAGTCCATAACCTGATTGCAAGTCAAGCCCAAGCTATGGCACACAGGAATTATCCCCTCTAGCAAGTTGTGAGAGACAGTTCCATTGACACGGATGCAGTAGGGCTATTCCAGGTGGGGTTGACCATGGAACCACCGGATGTGGGCACGTATTCTGCAGTTCAGGTCAAAGCATTGGAATCCATTCAGATAAATGTCAAATACGATCTCTTCATTGGGTTTGATGAATCAAAGGACAAACTTTTCATTTGCACTGCAACAACCATCAAATCTACACTGATCCAGCAATTCCTGCCACATTTTCATTCTCTGTTAAGTCAAGCACTCCAGTGTCCTTCAGAAGACATCATGAATTTACTTTTGCTTACATATGACGAGATGGTTTTTCATAAAAACACATTCAAATCTGTGCACCACAGTTCAACCACAGACTAAAGACTGGATCGAATCATGTTGGATCCACTGGGTAGCATTCGATGCAGAGCAAACCTAGCTATTCTGTGTTCAGGTTATACTCCAACTACGTACTATGAATTGTGGCGAAGGGCAATGGAGGGAATGAAATTTTTACGAAAAAATATTCCAACCAGCCATAGATTTGTAGCTATTTTGATGCCTCAGTCCATCGAGTTTATTACATCTTGCCTGGCCGTGCTAATGACTGGACTCACATGTGTTCCGCTGAATCCGGAATATCCTGCGAAGGAATTGGAGTTTATGCTCTCGGATCTAGGCAGTCCATTTCTCATTACAACTAGTTCAGTTATTAAAACCATAGGGTTAAAATATGATAAGGTCGTTTCATTAGAACAGAGAGACGCTGTTTCTGAGTTAGGCCATGAATTGCAGCATAAGGAAAGAGCAGAGGCCTACTGCTTATTCACATCTGGTTCAACTGGTAAACCAAAGGCTGTTCTCGTCAAACACAGCGGGATCATCAATTGCGTTGAATGGATGCAAGATGAATTCAATATCACATCCACAGATAAGTCTCTTTTGTTTTGCTCTCCGTCCTTTATGTATCCCTGGCAGAGATCTGGCCTGTTCTACTCAAAGGGGGCATCCTATGCATCCCTCCACAACAAATCAGATACAATGTGTCAGAGCTGCAAGACTGGACTCTGAACAATGAAATCACGCTGGCCAACCTGACAACTAAAGTGGCGGAGATGTTCTTCAAAGTTAAAATGACAAAGGAATTGCATTGTTTTCTTCGGAGTCTAATTGCTGTTGGAGAAGTATTGCTCAGCAATCCACCCAGTTCTGTTTCCTACACCGTCTCCAATTGCTATGGACCCACGGAGTGCACTATTTACAGCACAGTTAAGCATTTGGAAAATGACGCTGTCGGAAATCCATCAGTAGGGAACGCATTTAGAAACATATGTGTGTCCGTGTGCTGCTCAATGGGTAAATTTATCCCGGCGGGTGTGCTGGGTGAAGTGTGTATTGCTGGGATGGGTGTTTCCGGTGGCTACCTCAACCATCCAAATATTAATTCCCGCCAATTCATGTCTGGCGGATTTGGAAATGTTTACAGGTCTGGGGACATGGGCTACTGGCTAACGTCTGGTGAACTAATGGTAGTTGGCAGGAAGGATGATCAAATCAAAATTCGCGGACAAAGAGTAGGGCTCGGACGTGTAGAAGCTACACTCATGGAGTTTGGTGGAATTGAGCAGTGTGTCCTTGTATTTGACAAAGTCCTTTGTGCTTATTGCACAGGGGCATCTGCTTCAATCAATGAAATCACATCATTCCTTCAAGATCGACTCCCTGCCGTTGCCATCCCGAGTAAGATTGTGTTTATAGATCGGCTTCCCTTGACTCCAATCGGCAAAGTCGACAAAACGGCATTGCGGGAAATGATTCCATCACAATTAGTGGGCCTTTTACCAAACAACGATGAGGAATGGGAAAACAGCGAGCTAATTGTAAGGGAAATCTGGGGGAATGTATTGGGTGTGCCATTTGTATCCATTGGAAAAGAGGATAATTTCTTCTCATTGGGTGGTCATTCTTTGTTAGCCGGTGACGTCATTGCAGATTTAAATAAACTCCAATTCAAGGCCAGCGTGGCCGACTTGTTTGCCAGCCCAACTTTATCCGGTTTTGCAAAATTAATCAGGACAGAATCTGACGAGGTTGGATCATTTGGATCAAATTTTGCTGGCGGAACCCAGAAATTAGTTCAAATGTCCTTTCAACAGGAGCAGGTCTGGCTCCACATGAAGGAGAACCAATCCGCACCTACAATGTACAATGAGTCCTACAGCATGAGCCTCAATTCCAAATTAAGCAAATCCGCCCTTGCCAAAACTTTACAAACTATTCAGAAACGACACACAATCCTCGGTTCGGTTTACGTTGAGTTGAGTGGTGTGCCCTACATGAAAGCGGAGACCGTGAGGAATTCATCTCCACTTCAATTTATAAATTAGAGAAAAATCAATTTTTCCATTCAGATTCATTTGGCCGTCGCCCTGCTCTCCAATTCAAACGAACTCCCATTTTTGGTATCAAAACCTCCTTTGACACGATTCCGCTCCATTAGCCTGTCTGGTCATTTCACAAATATCCAAGCCTCTTTCCACCATTTGCTCATGGACGGAGTCTCCCTTTCAATATTTTCAAAAGAATTCCGTGACAATTACACGTGGTTCGCAAGCAATCGGCCTGGAATTGCAAACTCGACCGTGTTGGCCATGCAGTATGCAGATTACGCGTATTTCCAAAGGAATACGGAACCCAAAGAATTCGCAGAATCAAAAAAGTTTTGGTGCAAACAGGTGCTCGGGTTAGAAAAGTTAAATCTGCTCAAGACAGGGAATATTAGTACAGGTGAGAATTGCAAAAGTGTTTTAAGGGGGTTAGAGTTGAGTGTAGAATTGACTGAGAAACTGCGCCGCTATTCATCGTATCTTGGAATGACCATGTACACAATATTTTTATCCGTGCTAAAAGTTGCATTGAGTCGCTGTGCGAATCAGACGGACGTGTTCCTCCTCAATGCATCTGACTCTAGAAGTGAGATGGGATGCAGCGCCCTCATTGGGCATTTCGTCAACACGCTAATTACCCGGAATCGAGTGACTCCGTCCCTAACTTTTCAGAACCTCGTCCACAGAATAAGTCAATGTCAGAGCCAAACAATGGGACACAGGAATTACCCACTCCAGTATGTGGTTCGAGACAGTAGGATCCAAGTGGATTCCGTAGGGTTGTTCCAAGTTGGTCTCACCAGGACCCCCCAGGAGTCAATTGAACATAATCTCCCTGCTATTTCCTTAGTAGAGGCATTCAAAATTAATCTAAAGCATGGCCTTTTTATTGCATTTCACGAAAGGGAGGAATGTGCATTTGTAGGCATTGCTTATTCTCAGGAGTTCATTTCCAATCAACTATTTGAGCGATTTTTACCTTATGTCCATTCCCTGCTTGATTATGCCCTGGAATTCCCTTCACAGTTGCTGTCCAACTTGTCCATGATTCAATACGAATCTAAAGTACATTTATTGTCGAGTCACATCTCCGTCTATCCAAATCCCAACGTCAGGCTGGACCACATGATGCTGGATCTAGTGAGTCAAGTAAAAAATCATCCAGCTATTTTAGATTCTGACAATACTCAAATTTCGTACGATGTATTGGGTCAAAAGGCAACGGCGAGAATGAAATTATTACAAAAAAATATTCCGATCAGCCATAGATTTGTGGCTATTTTGATGCCTCAGTCCATTGAGTTTATTGTTTCTAGCCTAACCGTGCTAATGAGCGGACTCACATGCGTTCCGCTGAATCCCGAATATCCTGCAAAGGAGCTGGAGTTTATTTTCTCGGATCTGGGCAGTCCGTTTCTCATTACAACCAGTTCAGTTATGAAAACCATAGGGTTGAAATACGATAAAGTCATTTCATTAGAACAGAGCGCTGCCGTTTCTGAGTTGGGCCCGGAATTGAATCATAAGGAAAAAAGAGAGGCCTACTGCTTATTCACATCTGGCTCAACTGGTAAACCGAAGGCTGTTCTCGTCAAGCACAGCGGGATCATCAATTGTGTGGAGTGGATGCAAGATGAATTCAGGATCACATCCAGAGACAAGTCCCTTTTGTTTTGTTCTCCGTCTTTTGATGTGTCCCTGGCTGAGATGTGGCCAGTCCTATTCAAAGGGGGTACCCTATGCATCCCTCCACAGCCAATCAGATACAATGTGTCACAGCTGCAAGATTGGACTCTGAACAACAAAATCACATTAGCCAGTCTAACCCCAACCCTTGCCACACATTTCTTTAAATTAGAAAATCGACATAGAAAAAATTCACTACGCTATGTTATTTGTGCAGGGGAGATGCTACTGGCTCATCCGCCAGTAAATGTTACTTATGCTGTAGCCAATTGCTTTGGTGCAACCGAATGTACTATACATAGCACGATTAAACACTTGATCAACGGAGATACGGGATTACCTACAGTTGGCAATGCATTTAGAAATGTTAGTGTGTCCGTACGTTGTTCGATGGATAGGTTTACGCCATCTGGTGTCCTGGGTGAAATTTACATTGGTGGATGGGGGATTTCGTCTGGCTACTTGAATCGTCCTAATCATCAATTACCGCCAATTTATGTCTGGAAATGTTTACAAAACTGGAGATTTGGGCTACTGGCTAACATCTGGTGAACTAATGGTGGTTGGCAGGAAAGACGATCAGATCAAAATTCGTGGACAAAGAATAGGTCTTGGACGTGTAGAAGCTACACTCATGGAGTTTGGTGGAATCGAACAGTGTGTCCTTGTATTTGACAATGTCCTTTGTGCATATTGCAAAGGTGCACCTGTTCCAACTAATGAAATCACGTCGTTTTTGACAGATCGTCTTCCGACTGCGGCTATCCCGAGTAAGATATTCTTCATAAATAAAATACCGTTAACAGCCAATGCTAAAGTGGATACAAGAGCCCTCAAATACATCGAAACCTATACACCGCGGGTCACACCCACGCCTGGGGATGGGACGGATTGGTCAATTCATGAATTACTCGTCCGTGAGGTTTGGGCTGATGTCCTTGGCATACCCGCAGATATGATTGGTAGACAGGACAACTTCTACTCATTGGGTGGACACTCTTTGCTGGCTGGGGCTGTCATTGCGAAATTGAATGAATTACACTACAAGGCACTTGTAGCGGATTTATTTGCTAATCCGACAGTTGGCGGTTTTGCCACATTCCTCAATGCCAGGGCAGACCACCCGGGGCGGGAAGCAGCTGCCACGGAAGTAGGGACCAACCAATTGTCATTTCAACAAACTCGTGATTTGCTGAATCTCAATAATGAAACATACAATAAACTATTCAGCCTGGATCTTGATTTCTGCATTGACAGATCCACCATATGTAAAGCACTTGAGTCAATTTGCAACAAACACAATATCCTACGCTCTAATTTTTACATGATAAATGAAAAGCCGCAGGTGCGAATCCTTGGAAAGAGTAGAGTTCCAATCCAGTTATCAGATTTGCAAAAGGTCAGTCCTCTTCTGCAGAAAAATGTAGGAGGTGCATTGCTAGGTGGATCCAGTACTGTTGAGGTCAATGTTTCTAAACACAGTTTGATTAGATTCCGCACTGTCCAAATAGGCAGCAAAAACACAATTGTCCATATCATCAGCCATTCACTACTTGTCGACGACTACAGTCCTCCAATTTTCATGGAATACTTTCAGAAATACAGACGCCACGATGCAAGGATAACTACGGCTTTGAAATTGCAATACTCAGACTATGTAGTTTGGCAAAGAAGTGGACATTCTGCTTGGTTACAGTCATGTGAGTTTTGGCGGGACCAATTAAAAGGATTAGTTAAAGTTAACTTAATTGGGCAAAGGCAATTAGTTGATGAAATACCATTAGAATAGTCAGGTAAACTAGTGGAGATTGCTGACCGATTTGCTGAGGCCAGTAGAGTATCAACTTTTGAAATATTGCTTGCTGTTACCAAATTGTACCTATCCCAATATTCAAATCAGATGGATGTATTTTTGCTTACCGCCTGCGATTGTCGCCAGTCTTCAAAATGGGGTGGGCTAATTGGGCCGTTATCAAATTACCTCATCAACCGCTCCATTCTTAGCCCGGAAATGAGTTTCAACGAGCTACTGTCTGGGAACTACGCCAGAGTACTAGAGCACAGAGATTACCCATTGGTTTGCGCCGTAAGGGATTGTGGAGTGGATCCGGAGGAAATTGGCTTATTCGAAGTTGGTTTGGCAGATTTCTCTCCTGGTATGCACCCGGAATTTAAAATATTCATATCCTATTTTAATGGCGTGTTTGATCAGGGTACACCAATCACTTTGCTGTCACTCGTGCACCGTGCATTGGATGATCCCTCCGAACCAATTCGAATGATATCATCAGCATTTTATCAGACAGGACTGCATTCCCAAATTGCTAACCCCTCCCCCTCTCAGTTTCTAGCTCAGCGTTTCATTGCTCAAAAAGATAAGACGCCGTATAACTTAGCAGCTGCTCACAAAAATATCCAAATAAGTTACACTGAGCTGCACAAAATGGCCACCCAACTGGCAATTCGCATAAAAGAGGACATGATTGCAAATAATTTTGTGGCGATACTACTTCCACATTCCATTCCTTGTATCAACTCTCGCCATTTTAATTAATGGAGGGACATGTGTTCCCCTTAATTTGAATGATTCCACGAGCGAATTGGCACGAAGTCTCCAAGAATTGGGCCACCCCCCTCTCATTACAACAGATGGAGTTATGCACCAAAAGGGATGGGATTATCCTTACAAAATTATATTCGATCAAACTGGTAAAGATGACGTGTCGTCTTTGATACATCCATATCGATGTTCACAGAATCCTGCTTATTGTTTATTTACGGGAAATTGGAAACCGGTTTTTTTGAATCATTCGGGGATACTGAATTGCGCAGAGTGGATGGCATCCGAATTCAAAATTGCCGCGGAAGACCGATTATTCCTCCTCTCCTCCTCATCACAAAACATGTCACTGGCTGAGATTTGGCCGACGTTTATAAAGGGCGGGAGTCTGTGGATACCGCCAGAAAATTTGAATTACAGCACAAGTGATCTACATGACTGGATAAGTACCAATGGGATCACTATTGCGAATCTAACGACCAGAATAGCAGAATTGTTCTTCAAATTCGCTAACTCCTCCCTAAAACACCTGATTTACAGTGGAGAGGTACTCCTGGACAATCCACCGCCATCTACAAGATACTCCGTGTATAATTGCTATGGCAGTACGGCATGCACAGTGTATACAACAGCAAAACACTTGGTGAATGGGAGGGCGGGGCTTCCATCCGTAGGGAGTGCTCTTCCCAACTGCAGTGTGCAAATATTGAGTCTGGCCCACACATTGCTGACACCAGGGGTCGTGGGTCAAGTGTACATATTGGGAATTGGGGTTGGACAAGGTTATTTGAATTACGCGGGCCCAAATGCACGGGATTTTATTAGGACGCCATTTGGAAACACCTCCACGACCAAGGATTAAGGTTATTGACTTCCAAATGGTGAACAAATGATAGTTGGTCGATTAGACAACCAAATTGTGGTCAGGGGTCAAAGGGTGCACTCCAACAGGATTGAGAAGGCAGTTGTTGATTTTCCAAGTCGGTCAATACAACAGGCAGTTCTGGAGGTAGAGAACGATAATTTGATTTGTTACTGCGTTGGGGCTGCGGCCGACGTTCCAACGTATCACGTGTTCACCCAATATCTTCGCCAGTCCCTTCCTTTGTCCAGTGTTCCTTCTCTTTTTCTATTTGTGTCTCACTTGCCTTGAACTGCCACCGGTAAAACGGGTAGAAAAGGGCTCAGGGATCTTCGGTTCAAGTTTAGTACGCGACTCTTGTACCCGCTACTTTGAAGTGCTGAAAGAATGCTATTAATCATGGATACAATTATAGTAGTTTGTATTAACACATGACAACAATTCTATGTTACGAAATTGTGGAATTTTGTCTATGTCGGAGATTAGCTTTCGCTACGATTTTTGACATTTACATTTTTTGTGAAATTACATTGTCGTCAGAAGGGAAAATATGGTAATCTCCAAAATACAAAGTACCAATGCTTTCCGAACTAGAACCAATTAAAAGTAATAAATACTCTACCAAATACTACTATTTTATATATTGCATTTTGTATTTGTATTTTGAAGAAAAATTGTACCTACCCCTGATTGTATATAGTGTACCTACAAATCTATTGATATTGTTTTTGTGTACTTGGTGTGTTAGGTTTTGCTAGACTTTACTGCCTCACAAATTTTGAAAATAAATGCTATTTTGTATATCTGCAGCCTATATGTATGCAGTCCCGCATTTTCTTTTTGACCAATTCATGGAAGTCAATCAAAATCGGAACAAGAAAACGTTTGGTGATATCCATTTCAAATTTTAGTATCTGCTTGGCGATCGCCCACGACCATTAAACTTTACGCCATAAATCTCTCGGGATTAACCCAGTAAAACAACCAATAAATAAATAAACTCTGCAAACAAAGATCCAAAAGAGCAGCTGCTACACACAACGTACCCCGTACCCCTTAGTCCAAGTTCAATGGACCCCTCAACTCCTGCACCAAACTCCACAAAGCACCTCCATGAAATTCCCACTCACAAATTCCATTAAATTCTTCTCACAACATCCACTAAATTTCTCTCACAACGTCCATTAAATCCCACCACTCAACCTCCACGAAAATCCCATTCACAACCTCCATTAAATCTCCCCTCTCAACCTTGATCAATATTGACCTCACCGCCTTCATCAAATCCCGGCCTCACTCCCACCTGCCACGCATTGTACAATAACCACATACACGATTCATCCTTAATCAAATCCTGACCTCACCGCCTTCAACAAATCCCGACCTCACCACCTTTAACAAATCCCGACCCCACCGCCCTCGTCAAATGTCCACCTCATCACCTCCACCAAGAATACACTGCATTAGATCCCGTCATGACATACTTATAGCTAGCACTCGGTGGAACTTCCGGCTCGGCTCTTGCATTTTAGCTAAGGTCAATACCGTAAAGCAAAGGTCAAACTTCAGATCAACTCGTGACCTGGTCTAAAAAATACCAGCTGACACCCTAAACACTCAACCTCCAAACTCGGTTCATTGGTTTCGGAATTCATAGAAGACACATCCACATTAACCTCGCACATACTTCATCAAATCCCGACCTCACCACCTTCACCAAGAATACGCTCCATTAGAACCCGTAATAATATCATGACAATATCATGACAGCTTACTAGCAATTGGCCGGGCGGCCGGCTCGTGGCCTGTTAGTCGGTTCAAACTCGGTTCATTGGTTTTGGAGGTCATAAAAGACACATACACATTGACGCACACACACTCACGCCGTTGCCATGGATTCCAATATTACAAACATATTCATGCAATTCTGCGCATGACTTCCACACTGAAACACAATGCAGTAAAATAAAATGTAAAGAGTAATTTTAACTTCTCGACATGTTTCCAACTGTAATTATTAAAGCATGCTCATTCAGAGTAATTTGAC
>JAAXYW010002549.1:0-14816 GCA_036851895.1 Orthonychiurus folsomi | reverse complement strand
TCGCCGTCCGTCCGTTTCACCATCCCTCCAAAACCGCTCGTCGCATCCGATGGTTCACATCCCATCCTCGATGCCTCTCCACTCCATGCCTACCTCACTCTATCCACACCACAACACTCATCATACACACTTACACTTATACTTACTTATTCATTAAATTGGAAATAAAGAAACCTTTACCAATCAATCAATACACATACTAAAGTCGAATGTGTGTGTGCTTGCGAGTGTCTTCTACCCCTCCGAAACCAATGGGCCGATTATGGAGGTTGACAGCTTTAAATGTTCAAAAGGTCAGCGGGAAATGACTGACCTCAGCAATGCAGCTTGCGAAGCGAAGATGACAAGCCGTCGCGTCGCTCAAGCGCGACGCGAGCCATCTCACTTACGTCCAGAAAAATTATTTTTGTCTATTTTAGAGGTTAGTGGTGCGATTGTAGCCATGATAAACCTATGTATATAAAACTGCAATTCAATTTTTAACATCCAAAATTGAAAATGTGTTACAAAGTTTGGGGGACGAGTGGGGGGCCGAAGGCTCCGCCAAGTGCTAGTATAAGTAGAATACATACACAATGGTATTGAACCGAGTCACAATTTCCAAAGGCAGGAAGAAGCTATTACAATAACACCATTAAACAAACACAATTAACGGACACGGATTGCAATGCAGAGAATTTAGTGTATAGTATCAGCTCAAAGATCAAGAATTTATTATTTGAATGATTTAAGGCCTTTGAATTTGTCGACATGCATTCAGTGAAGTCACGCACACTGCGCACCCTTTTCAATGTTACTAGAATAGAATCAGTATGATACAGACACACACACACAGACTGGACAACTTTAGTATTGTTATTATTTATTTTAAAGAAGTGAATATACGAATTAACATGCATACTTCGTAAGCCTTGTCTGCACGAAATTCACCAACCCAATTAATCTAACTTTTTAGCACGATTTAACAAGAACACATATTGAAATCCGATGCACGTTGGGCCATTCGACCATCAAAAGAAATGATTTTTATCTGCTGAGGCAAAACAAATATTAAGGAACTTTACTCCATTTGTTAGTTCATTTACATAGTCGGCTGAACATAATGGAAAATTACATCGCATGTCACAAGTCACATTGTAATACTAACGCTGCTGCTTTCATTGAGGTTAGGTTCGGCCGAATGTAAGTTTGCTAAATATTTTTATAGGTACGGAATGCCGATGATTTAACATGTCATGCTATGCTACCTATTATTTCTGCAAATTCAATGGTGCTTTGCTCTAGAATAGTTGAAGGACCACACCAAGATGTGGTAATTAAAGTAATGGCCAAAATTCTTTATCTCCTAAGAATGTTAAGCTGTTCAAATTGTTCAAGAGTCACAGTTCAACAACAAAATCATTTTAGGATGTGTTTATGATTCTGGTTCACACGAAACGTAAGCGAAAGTGCAACCTCCGTTAGAGAACCAAATTGAAACCAAATATGGTATCTAAATTAGGCATGAATTAAACCAAATAGACACATCCCAGATTGAGAAATTTTATTTGACGAAAGTTTAGAAGAGAACAACTATTCGCTTGAAAGCTAGTATACAATATTCAAATTATGTAGACCACACAATTAATTCAAATCTGAATGAGGTAATTTTATTTTCTGGCGATATTTCCCGTATGATCTACGTTGTGGTCAAGAAAATCGGTGTCACACATCTTTCAAAAAGTACTAGTATTAATCTCAATTTTACAACCAGTAAACACATGCGATGCGATTGATTGAACTTACATGATGAAGTATCAAACCACCAAGAAAAAATATGTCTCCATACGCATAGCATCCAAACAAATCCTCGGCACTAGCCTTTTCTCCCAAGAAAGTATTTGGAATCATCTCTGCAATTTAAAAAAACATCCAATAAGCAAACATAAGAATTAATCTTAGAATGAATTCTCGACCACTCACCCTTCATGAGCCAAGTATTATTGAAGTATTTCTTCACATTTGCCTGCATATCCTTTGCGACAGTATTTGACACGTAAGTCGGTATCATATCTTTCATAAATTTATCAGTGTCGATAGTGTCAGACGATTTAACTTTTACTAAGTGATCGATCGTAATTTGCTTTTTTTCAACCAGATAACACGCAAATTTGCACTGTGAATCAAAATATTAATAAATAAAGGCTTTAAATTATTTTCGGGAAGCTCAACATTAACATTATTAGCTTGCTCTTTTACATCTTCCAAGAAATCCTCTTTGTCCTCATCCTTCAGTCCCAATTTGTCGAATTTTGGTTTAAGGGTTTTTTCACAAGTTGTTGGCTTCCAGCTATCATACGGACCGTGATGATGGTCGTAAAATGGTAGTGATCTATTTCCACAACAATCACCTGCACGATGGAGGGCTTCCTCGTCGAAGTTACAGAAATCCCAAGGCTGAAAATAAAGTTTGTAAGTGCGTTTTAATTTAAATGTAGTAAAGTTGGAGGTTTATCTGTACTTTGCCCTTTTCCTCTCCTTCGGGAATAGCTGTACCTCCACCACAAGCCTAAAATATTGCAAAATAATAAATTATAGTTCCAAATGCTGCAACGCAACCCCACCGTTAGAGAGAAATAATGTAGTAACCTTCTTTTCTATATTAAAATAATCAGCACGGAGTTTGTCAAGTGTCTTGTAGTCTGACAATTTCACGTCTGCTGTTAGCCAAGTTTTAGCTTTATTTGCTTTATCCTTTCCAGCGTCTTCAACTCCTTTCTTGATTTTCTTTTTGGAATCAGCTGGATATTTTGCTGTCATTATTTCAGCAAATTTGGAAAGTTTGATAGTTTTCTGTCCTTTTGGAAGACTTTTTTCCAACAAGCAGGCGTATACTTTCCACTGCATGGGAAATGGATAAAAACAGTTGACTTCAATATAACAATGTACAAAATGTTAAATCTTGTATTTTCCTTACGACAGATGTAGTATAATTTTCCTTCTCATCTTTAGGATGACTGATACATTCCTTCCAGTGAGCGGATTCCCCGATACCGACTTCCACTGTCTTATGCTGACAGCATGCCATACCCATGCCGTAAGGATGATGTCCCCAGTCTTCGCACATGTCTACTTTTGAAACAGTTTCCTATTTAAAAACAATGATTAATCATTTGTGATTTGTCCAATGTTAATTAAATCAATTTCCTACTCGAAAAAAAACGACACTGCAAGCAGCGAGAATCAATAATTTAGCAAACATGTCTGATGCGTCTGGTGTCGACAATTGATCTGACGGGGTAATTCAATTTTGTTAGGCTAAGAGATGTTAAAATTGAAATATGAATTTATTGACGAATTGTCGGCATGCGATCAATTCCTATGCGCGCTGCTTGCGTGTTAGTGGAGAATCACAAATATCTATTGTTGTATGTTACATTAAAGATCTGCTCCAAACAACAGGAAGCGGAAATGGGATTTTTAGAAGGAAGTAAATCTCAGAAATATTAAATTTGCCAAATAGTTGGTATAGAATCAACTGCCAAGGTCTAGAAGAGTTAAAGTGAATTGTTCAATAATTTTAAAAGAGCGGACATGAAGTTCAGCTGAAACACGCACACGGAATCTGTATTTCCGTTTGTTTGTTTGAATTTGTTAGGGTTCGCAATCCGACGGATCGGATTTCGGATCAGGTCAAAATCCGATATTTAGCATGTAATCCGACGAACGATCGGATTTCGTCGGATCGGATCGAATGGTCGATCAGGTCCGCAAAAATTCGACGGATCGGATTTCGGATCGGATCGAATGGTCGATCAGGTCCGCAAAAATTCGACGGATCGGATTTCGGATCGGATTCGGATTTTTTGGGTCGGATGGCGAACCGACCCTAGTCCAATTTATTTTCCAAGTGGTGCATGTTTTGTCGAAAGCAAGTCGGTCTATTGTGTAACTTTCAACACACTTATTAGAAAACAAGTACATAAAATACATACACCTTTTCTTTAAGGAATTGAACTAATTAATATGCATAATTTATCATTTTACCATCGTCCGTTCCACGGTTTGCATGGTCTTTCGTCAGAGCAGGGTAGACAACAGGCAAAGCAGATAATGAAATCCGACACGGATTAAGTAATCAATTGCATTTAAACTGATGACTTTAAAATAAATCCAGTAGTAAAATGCGCATGCAGTAGTGGGCAAATATACCAGCCATGTTTTTTATGTTTATGGTTTTGTTGACTTTCAAGCACGTAGGATTAGTGATGGGCTGAGGGCTCAAAAATTAAAATTGATAAATACTTTAAATGCTTTATGATGCAGAGGTCCAACTCTAATAAAAGGATGAAAATATTCCACAGCTGTGTGCGTGCGTAGGACTAAAAGGGGTACTACGATCAGTGTCATCATGACTCCTGAACAGGAAAAGTGCATTGTGAAGAACGCAGAACATTTACAAAAACGAACATCCAATTTGAAAACATTGGCAGCGGAATTACTACAGCATGGAGTAATCACGCTAGGAGAACGTGAAGAAATTGTACGTAATAAAGTTAGGTATTAAATTATTGAATTCATGTTGGATTGGGAAATTTTATCCTATTATTTAATGTGCAAGTCCGATGCTGTTTATATTATATGACATTAAGGGTCTGTATGTTTGCAATTTTAAGTTTTAATGAAGTCTTTTAAGAATAATACTTTTGCATTTAATTTAGGTTGCAAAGACAGAACTGGAAGAAAAGTCAAAGCAATTGTACCAAATTGTGTTGAAAAAGTCCCCAGTATGTTTCAGTCTTCTTCTGAAATGTTTAAGAAGTTCCGGAAATCCCAGCATTGCTTTGCTATTGGAAGAAACTCTCAGCGAAGTGAAAAAGGGGAAGCTTGTCTATGTAATGTAAATTGAACAATCAACAGATTTACTCACTAAAAGATTCTGTCACAATATTAATTACCCTTTAGAGACGAAGTTCATCTCTCACCGATAGATCTATTATTGAAGATGTCGGCAACACGCTGAGTAAGTGCAAACCACCACCGTAGACAACTATATTTTAATTTTACAAACCTCTACAATTACTTACATTTCTGATCGGCGTTTGTCTTACTTAGTCAAATCGCGGGAGATGGGTGTTGCAGAAATATTCGAGGAGAACCCAACGTTCTCCCAAGACTGGAGAGCCGTCTTTTACCTTCTTAATATTTCTGATAAGCACTTGCCGATTTTGGAGCGGCATGGTAGCTTTGTCGTGAAAGCAACAATTATGTTAAGGTCCTGGGTTGAAGAGGAAAAGGAGAATGGGACATTGTCAAATTTAATGTGTATTTTGGAAAAGAAAGAGCACGTCGAAACTGCCGGTAAGTATGATCACCTGTTTTACATACTACGTACAAATATTGCCATTGAGAAGTGTTGCTTTTTAATTTGTATTGCCAGCACGAATCAAGCGAATGTTCGAAGACTTTAGTGCCGAATCCGAGACTGGGTTTCTTTGCCAACTTAAAAGCAGTGCCGAAATTCATAGTAATGAAGGATTTAACTATTCATCAATTCTGCTAACTGATATGATATACAACCAACTTTATTGGTGTGTCTAACAGTAAATGACGAGGATTTAATAGAAGTCGCAAGAGTTCTTGAGGACAACCCGGACTTTGCATTGAACTGGGAGAAATTATTCCTCCTCCTCCAGATCCCGATGGTCCACTTCCCCGAATTCTCACATTTCCTTCCATTTGTTGAAAAGGCAACAAAAATCTTGACTCTTTGGAAGAAACTTGGAGGAGACTTGGAGACTTACTTTGGATTGGCACAACTCCTGGTTCAAAATGGTCATCGCAACACTGGAGGTGAGCAATAGACATGGGCTGCAACAACATGTAAATATGCTCAGAATTTGAACATTGCATTTTTGCAGGGAAAATCCTGGTGTTGGCAACAATTTGAATTTAAGCGTGGGTTTTGTTAATGGAATCTGATGCGAACAATTCGCACTGGTCTATAAGGACGCTTTTCTGTCGTCCGAACTAAATATGCTGGAAATAAAATGAGTTCCATCTCAGAAGATAGAATCAGACAAGACGATTCAAAATCTTCAACTAACCTACTGCATATATAATTTACTACAAAATATATATGTAAATCGGCGTTTAATTTAGACTAATCCAGCGGGTCCAATTTATCTGCTGTTAAACATGATAGCCTAAGCTAAATGCCTAATCTTAGTTATGATATTACTACCTAGTTAGCTTTCAAACATTGATTCTTTTGAAGAGAGCAAAAAGTATTCGTCTAATGAAGTCTTATGAATTGCGCGACGAATTTGTTACTAACTAATGTAATGTATCGTTTGATTTATTTATTTTACTGTTGTATTTTTATTTCTACGTAACTCACCTAAGTGTTATTTTAAATTGTAATTTACAAACTCTCCGTTTCACAATAAAAGTAGATTACCTAGTTTACATGAGAACACCATTTCATTGTGACGAGGGTCTCATCCCTGTCGGAATATCTCAAGCCTATGCATGGTTGGGGGTAGAATCAACAGATGGGAAAAGTAACTGTGGCTTAAAGCTGCCTGCTTCGTAGTCGTAATCCTGATTTGCCTTTGTTAATCTTCTTTTCAAGCAGATGCATCTTGCACGGGTTTTCGTCAATCCGATGGACATTTTTGGGGTCGTCTTCATCCTCAGAGGTGAATGAATGAAATGAACGTGTGTGCCCGCATTCTTCGAAAAGCTTCGAGACTAGTCCAATCTGTTCTTCGGATCACGTCGAATTGTGTTAGAGCACAGAATTATCCGTCTAATCAGATTTCATTTCAAATTTTAGAAGTGCCAGGTCAGAACAGCACAATTAGTTAATTATTGTTTCGCGGGTATCTGCTACTTAGGATTAATTAAGGTGTCGATTAAAAATTTAGAATTTGCTCCTGGATGCACACAAGAAACAAGATACCTTGAACTGAACCTTGAATTCTAATTCCAAGCGAGATTAAACAAATTACAGTTGAGCGCGGCAGCCGCAGCCGCTAGGCTTTATCTTAAACGAGGTGAGGAACTTTAAAAAGTGAAAGTAAATAAAAACTGTTTTTTCTTTCAGCACAGAAGATGGTTTTAGAACATTAACATTTTAGTTTAAAATGAGCACGATATTTATGTGATTCCGACTCCATTTGTGTGGAATCGCAAGTTTTTAAGTTCCCTACTATTGTTGTCAATACAATCTACATTCGTTGCTTTTATTTTCAGGAAGCAATACCGATTATACACGCTGCGCTTGTGCTTAGAACTCTGCAGGTGTAAAGTTTTCAAAATATTTTGAGGCTGGAAGGTTTCTTGTGTAAATTCACTTCGTAGAGTCCACGTTACAGGTTAGATTAACCGTCCAACATAATTAGCCTAAATTAACCAATCACTGCATGCTCAGCCGTGTTGACTAGAAAGAAGCTTTTATTTTGTGATGCACCACCACCGCCAAGTTTGTCGGCTTGTGTAAATGAAAGAAATATTACGACGTGACGGGGTCGGGTTGGCCAATAAATGCGTCCATCCATCCATTCGATCCGAACTATAGTACATGAGTACGACATAAATGCATCATTTTAAAATATTTATAGAGCGTGGAATTTACCCACATGCTTCCTCGGTTTAAGTCATTAAACCTACACATAAAATTAACTAGTACTTATTGAATGGAGATTTCCCGCATTTGTACTACCATATTATTAAGAACATCGATTTATTTTCCCAATTAATTAGAAATTTTATACATAGCTGCAAATTTGCAAATCTTAATTGGCTTAAGAGGGAAGTCAACATTTCTGCAGAAACACATACAATTTATTGCACTGTGGATTACCACCGTTTGGTAAATTATAATTTTACACTTATAAATAAACACTATGGATAGGTCTTGAGGCTGAACAGTTTAAAAAAAGCATGGGAAGTGGATTTTTCAAAGAAGTTGTAATTGAAATGGTTTTTTTCGTAGTGTTAGATTGTTACATGATAGTTCTTCAAAAATAAACTTGTCTAAGATTAATGAAGGTGGTTGTCTACAACTAATTGGCCAACAAAATACCTGAATACGCACTTAAGCATTTCATTAAGGCTATTACAATGTTGACATCTTCTGAATTCCATAATATCCGACAGACTGAATAACAATTTATTATCTGAATTTTGGTGAACAAAAAATAAGCCTGCTGTAAAAATTAATTTTGATGACAAATTGAAGAAAATCGCAACACGATGGTCATATATTGGTTTGAGTGTTTAACTCAACTGTATACGACACATTTCGCTGAATGATTAGATAACTGTCAATCTGCTCTTGGAGTGCTCCAATAAAACTTTACTTGTAGTATCAAACACATTGCTTACATCGAAGGAATACAAATTGCCGGTGTATTAAAGTCACATAGCCTATATAAATCATTATTATTTCCCAATTTAATTGTTGTTGTGTTTACTGCTCTATCTTTGAGAAATGTCAAATTGCATCACACATACAATTTTGAGCTGCCTTGTACTTGCATCATGTGTTTTTCAAGAATCTCAATCCTTCACGGAATCCAAGGGTGGTGTCAGTCATCCGGCTAAAATAATGGACTACAAAATTCAAGTGAATCCTGGAAAGGAAGAATGTGTTTTTCTCCACACAGAGCCAAATGCGGTTTTGTATGTGGGTTTCCATGTAATCCGAGGTTGGGATATTGCTTAATGTTTGTTTAAGAATAAATATATACCATTATATCTTCCAATAGGTGGTGATAGTCAAGCCAATTTTGTGATACGAGATCCGAAAGGATTGCACTTGCTCCCATATGCGTACAAAACAATGGAAACTTATGAAACCAATAGTACTCTGGAAGGATATTACACCATATGTGTTGACAATCAACACAGTAAATTTTCTTCGAAGGTTGTAGGGATTTACATGGCTACATATATGTAAGATACTTTGAATCTTGAGTTGAATGGTTAAATGTGGGTTTGATTAACATTATCTAATTCCTACTACCAAGGGCAGAGGAATGGGATACTTATTTGGAGGAAATCAACCAGATTGGCTTCCACACGGACGTTTTTGGTCAAACATTCAAAAGTAAAATAATTTTAATTTTTGATTATTGTGCCAACGGAAGTTGACAATTTATTTTTGAAAGTGGAATGAATATTTGTCGTACTTTTACTTTGCAGCCGTTTCAGAAGGGATAAACCAGATGCTTCAATATTTGTACCAGTCCAAATCTCAAGAAGCATGGGATTTTGCTTTACTCACTAACAATAATTACAATATTAGTTTCTGGTCCTTTGTGCAGTGCATTATAATTGTGAGCACAAGTTTAATTAATGTGTATACAATTAGACGATTCTTTCGGGAAAGTCCTTCCACTGGGAAGTTCAGTGCGAAGCTGTAATAAATGCAACAACTGCATTAAAAAAGTCTAGCTCTCAATGATTGTATAACACTATAGCAAACGTGAGAACGTTGTATGTTGCACTTCACTATAGATAGACATATCGCAGCCGGTTTATTGAAAATCTTCGAGGAATGTTTGTTCTTAACTAATTTCAATATCTTATTTTGGTGTTTATACACAGGGCATTCATAGCACCAATCATCATAAATAGATTATAGATTATAGGTCTATTAATTAAGTTCTGAATTTGGTAATCGCCAAGCGAGCATTCGGCAAGTCAATCCTTGCTTAATTAATTCCAAATATTGTTATAAAAAGCAGTCCCGCTGCCATTCATGGTTTATTTTTTGCTTAGGCCCTGACCTGTTACTACTAAGATCTCAGGTTCTAGGCTCAGAAGATCAATCAGGCATTTCTAATATTTTAATAATATTAATTGAGCTACTGAGTTGCAAATCTGTCGGCAGAGTCCTGCATGAGTTTCCCGAACATCGTTGGGCTTGCTCATCTGGAATTTTCTTTAACTTTTGAAAACCCAGATACTAGTGCTTTGAGTACACGTTGAAAAGAGAGCACAACTTTTAAAAACACGTGGACGGACTCACATGCATCCGTTTTACTATTGAAAACAAATTCATTGGATTAAAATTAATAATGTGACACTAAACCTCCTGTCCATAATATTAAAATTAGTGGAACTGCTCCAAAGTCTAGGAAAGATATAGGTCCTGGTTGATTAGTTGTGCAAATTCTCCTGCCTCTTTCGATTTTCCATTTTAATTGATCCCAACTTTACAGAGTGCGTAATCAGTTTCAAAATATTCGATTGAAGGATAACATCTATCGGATTGGCAAAGACTTCGTTCACCGTTTTTTGATAATGCGTATTCTCAGTATTCTGCAACTTGAGATTCCACCAGGTCCATTCGTTAATAACAGTACACCACTACTGAAGAAATTGACTAAATAAAGGCATTATCTATCTTATCTATCTATTATTAACTTCGATCAGGTCCAGTCAACCACTTCCACCGCCACAACAACCCACCCAAAATTCTAATCCAAAACCAATCCCCATAAGTTAAAACCCGTTAATTCCAATTCCAGCATTTCATATATACCTTCCAGGTAATTGACCCCAAACAAATTAATTTCCAAACCTCGAATCCATTTCGTTTGTTCCCTGCACAACAATACAATACATGCATTGCATACTTAATTACTAAATCCTCACCTGCACACTTCACACCAGTACCAGTAGAGCAGCAATAGTGCTAACCCCAACTAATTATTCCAATAATATATGTAAATGGCCATATTTGCCTCCTGTGCCAACGAAACGCTAAGGACACGCTGTATTGTCCTTTAGTGGTTGATGCTCCAAATAAATAGTAAATTATTGTCTGTTTTTGATGGAAGTAAACTGTATAGCATGTACGGATCCGATGAATAAATGCACCACACCATACAAAACAACATTGGATTGGGATTGCATACACGTACCGTACAAAGTACATGGGGATAGGACACAATGCATTTGGCAAGGGACAAGAGGAAAGGGAGAGACAGGCCATGCCATGCCATGAAATGCTATGCTATGCTATGCTAAAGCCATCCGCTCCCGTCCGTCCAAGCAAGCAAAGCAATTTTCCTTGAAGCCAAGCACGGCACGGGATCCCAGGCCCCAAAACAGCTGCATTTCCCAACCCAGCTATCAGTCCCGAGTCTAACCTCCATGAAGGCAGACCTACATAACTTCTTGTCCCCAAAACACCCATTCTCTACACATTACATCCTATTTCCTGCGAAGAGGGTGATTGGTATTTAATTGGGAGTGATAAAAGGATTAAAAAAAAACGAAAATCAACGGCCGGACTTAATTGTGGACGGACGCGGACCACACACCCGCAGTCAATATTCAATGTCAAGCTGACATAATATAACATTGACATACGGACATGGACCGGACGGGCCAGTGGTCAGGTGAATTGAGTGTATGTGTGGATTTGATTTGAAAAAGGATCGGTAACTGACGGTTGGGTTCGTGTATTGGATTTTTAACTGCGTTTATTTTTTGGCGTTGAATAACGGATCTTAATATA
Source organism: Orthonychiurus folsomi (assembly GCA_036851895.1). Classification (NCBI taxonomy): domain Eukaryota; kingdom Metazoa; phylum Arthropoda; class Collembola; order Poduromorpha; family Onychiuridae; genus Orthonychiurus; species Orthonychiurus folsomi. Next base: position 3,301 of record JAAXYW010002549.1, on the reverse strand, counting down.
CATTTGAATGACTTAATTTATGCATCGATTCGGAAAGGAAGGAAAGTGAAGTTGACGCTTTGTGACTAGACTACGTACAGTAACGGCGAAACGTGGATGAGAAAAGTTCCCGTGAATTGAGAGCTTCAAGTTCCAAGTGACAAAAGTTTTTAGAAGTACATCGTTGGACTTTGTGTTGGTCGGAGATAGGGAACGGGGGAAGTGTTGAAGTGAAGAAAGACAAACCAAGCAGACCGAACCGGGTAATAAACAGACAAACTCCGGGATCGGAAGGATATGACAGACGTGTGGGTGACAAAGCATCTGTTTCTGGATCATTTGAGTGTGTGATCCCACACATTGTGCATTTGTGCGCTTGAATTGTGGAAGGATTGATTGACGGGATTATTGTTGGAAGTGTTGGGATTGCAAATCGTTGGGCATAAAAGGTCATCAAGATTATTTGGCGTATTAAGCGTAGTCGTGCGGTTACGGTGTACGGTGAAATTTGACTGGATTGGACACGGGATACGACACGAACATCAAACCAATTGACAATTTATTGTGAAAGGTAAATCCATTTTAATTTTGGGAAACATTGTATTGTTTAAAACATCTAAATTTAAACTAAAGTTCAGTTGCAGAAGCATACCCATTCTTGAATGGCGTTCTTAGTGCTTCAGGTTAAAAAGTGTGAATGTTGTTGCTGTGATTCTGGCTCTGCATTTGCAATAAAATCATTCTTCATTAGCAAACTGGTCGAGGATGGTTTTAACGTACAGGACTTAAAAGTAACTCCTTGCGTCAGTTGACACAGGTTCAGATTTTACGGTTCTCAACTTTGATCTGTAATTGTAATCAATACCTTAATTTGTAAAGCAAAACCAGAAAACATCCTTATCATTAAATCATTCCGTGGAATTCATTAGTTTCACAATGCCAGTATTTTTCTCACGCAAGCCAATTTGTCTCTTTTGGAGTTGAAAGCCTGAGCCATGTTAATTTCCTTTAATTAAAACTAAATATTCTCACACATTTATGTGGATAACCATTAACCATATGCGATATGCCTTGTAATCGGTGATTCATAAGAACTTTCTACTTAATCTACAACACGACGCATCCCATGCTTTGACATTCCCATTCCCCATAAGCATTCACATTCAGTGAAGCCATCAAAGTTGCGATTCCTCCCCTCTTATCCTACGTAATTAGACTTGGCATTTGCATGTGCATCCCACAACACGAACGCACTCACTCCATCCATCCTCATGCAATTTTTATCTTAACCTCCTTTTGTCAAGATTGTCACTTCCAATGTATGTATGTCTCAGCCCTTCTTTGACAATAATGCTTCATTCGAGGGTTCGTTTTTAGCTCAGTTCAGACAGAACGGATGAAAGATAATTCACATGTAGTGCGTCTACTAGTTAACTGCACCACAGCTTCAAGTACCACCTTCAAATTTTATTAATCGGCAGATTAGAAAAACCAGGTTTTGGTGTTGACAAATGCACGAAAATTTGACTAAACTTCAATACAATGCTAATATATGTTAGGAAAGAAAAACTAATCCGTGGAACGGATTTTAGAATTATCAAAATTTAATAAATATAGCATACCAAATATGGCGCATCTAATTCCACAAATTACAGAATTATGCTTTAACAAAGTTTACCCATAATGTGAACATATGATATTCGAAGAAATACAGGAGGTAACTTTGTAAATGCACTATCGCGTAGTAAATGTCACGTCAAGTACCTGTAAGGAATCCAAAATTAAATTACCGAGAAAAACCCCTTATTTTGGTCAATGAACAATCGACCCAATAGCCTCAACCAAGCACGGCACTTGGTAGTCAAAAGAAAATATAAAAGAAAAAGGACAATATTTGTGAGGTTTCTGTTGACATGGGTTAGATTTACCCGTTGGAGGTGGGAGTGAAGTGAACGGTAGCCGATTTTCCTGCTTTTTTTTATGCTTGAGCCGAAAATTTCCTTTGTAATACTCGAGTAGGGAAGGAAGGGTGGGTGCGGGTGCGGTGTGACTGGTGATGGAATAGTAGGAGCCCAGGACACGCGGCGCAAGTGGCTATTTAAATGAATCTACTCTCAATTCCCTTTACGGGAGAATAGGGAAGATTTTTCCGAGGAAAAAGGCGAGAGGAGGCCAAGGGATCCTAGGACGAGAGGGAGAACCATTAGGGGGAATTGCTCACATCCTTAACTTCATTACTGAAGCGAAAATTAGCCTGCACTCTTACAATAAAATATAAAAGCAATCATTTTGGGTTTGGATTGTTGGGGGAAGAGAGTCGGTGTGAGCTTTTTGGATTGGGGTGGATATCTTTAAACCCTTGGATGTGTTTAATTTATCGCAAATGATGTGGAAATGAATGCATTTGTTTAGCTTTGATTTGAGGTATCATTGATTGACGTATTCTTTGTCCGATTGATATATTTTAATATTGAGGGTTTTTTTTGGACATTAGTTAGTTCGTGGGTTACCTTCTTCGATAAGTACTAATAATAACTATACGAGTTATACTTCTTATTGGACCGACATGATTCTAATTTTTGGTTTTATAAACAAGTTAGCGTTTTTCCTCTCTTCAAATGAAATAATAATGCCTTTCAATTGCAAACATTAGTTTTACATATTGCACAGCTTGGGCTAATTGTAGTTCTAAAAAGCTAGTTTTAATAGGGTTGCACTGAAATATTGAATATTTAGTCATGTATTTGAATGACTAACTTAGTTTCTCCAGAACAATTGATTGCTGAGCATTTGTCTTGATTTAATTTCAAACTTCCTCCTAAATGACAATGAGGATTGATCTACTTTTACACAATTTGCCAAAAGGCAATAAATTCTAACCCGAACAATTGATTCCGGACATTAATGGAAGTCGCGGCATGATCCAGTTTACATAAGGGAATGAGAACGGTCGTTAAAATTGTAATGCGATGCAACTTGTCTGGTCATAGGAAGGATTTTTTTAATGTTCAATCAACATAAGGTGAATGCATATGTGGATGGGTATTGTATTACATGTATTGACTATTCATTTACAAGGATGAGTACACAATATGCAATAGCATTGGCATGATAAGTAGTGTTAGGGTTTTGAGTTTGAAGAAGTTCACTTGAGTAGGTAGACTATACGTACATGGGGATCGGTTCAATGATTTGATATCAGTGGTCCGTATCTGGATTTTTATTTAATTAATTAATGCCTCGTAGTCGTAGGCTCAGGTTGTAGTAGTGTGAATGGGACTAAAGTTGTGTGCATGGATGGGCATGGAATGAAAACCAACAG